>QLPD01000063.1:0-55922 GCA_003314085.1 Hymenopellis raphanipes
CGATTGTCCAGCAGCTTTCCTTTTGTACGCGTCCTTAATGAGTGGCTCCACGAATTCGTCAACTGTTTTTCGAAATGGTATAACCTCGTTAGCCCAAAACTCCTTTAACGGCCACAGACTTCCATATCTCGTCCGAGCGGCAATCAATTTCTGGCCTCGAACAAATGCACGGACGAATACGTTTGACGGGTGATTTTCAAAGTGATCCGAGTTGCGAATGTTTGACGACGCGGGATAAGGAATGCCAGCAGCCAAGGACTCGACATCTTTGCCAAAGAGATATTCAGTAGCTGAATCCAGGGTGAATCGCGATACGGCGTCCTGAATAGCTCGAATGAAAGCGTCTTTATCGAGAGGTTTTACTAACCTGGAATTCGACAGGCTGTCCCTCTCGGAGACGTTCTTTCATCAGAGCGATCGTTGTTGATGTGTGCCTCTCAAAGTTGTCGAAATCGCTAATCCTATCTTTACTGAAGAACGGTCGCGTCATGTTCCGGTGGAATCTACGCGCCCCGGGAAGTCAGCTTAACGTCGGTCGAGGACCTATACCGACGTACTTCCACATGTCACCTGTAGGACATAAGTCAATTCGACATGACGGCAATGGGAATCATGCGCGACACACCATCGGCATTAAAGACGCCCGTTCCCAAAAGGTCTTTCCATTGGGATAGTAAAAGGGAGGCCTTTTCGAACTCGTGGAACTGAGTCGCGAGGACGGCCTTGACATGCTCAGGTTCGATTGTGACGATCTGTCGGTAGAATGCTTGAATAGGGATTTACATAGGAGCACAAAAGCGTACCCTCTTCTCTGAAAAGATATCCAAAGCAAAGACATTACCGTAGCGCAAAGCCCAGGACCAGTACGCCTCGCCCGGATATCCAGTCGAGAACGTCCGGACGAGTGTGTTTATGATGTCTCGGCTCGACTCCTCGACGACTGGAGGAGCAACCGCACCCTTGGCCAGCATGTCGCGCTGAGTAGCGGTGCGTTTGCGCCATAGCGTGAACGACCGAGCGAGGGGATGAACGAGTGTGATAGAAGCGAGATAGATCCAGCCCGGAACACGGCTTTCACTGTACCGGTCGTAGATATTGATTAAAGCAAAGGTCACTATAGAAAGCAGAACTAAGGGAGGGAGGACTTGGCTTAGGATGTACGTCGGTCCAGGAGGGAGTTGTCGTAGGAAGGCCATGGTCAGATGGAAGATGGTCAGTGGGGACAGTATCCCTCTTATACTGTCCCAGTATGATCACGATGAGACAACTTTCCCACCATTTCCACGAGACATTTCAATTGGGCAAGCTGTGAGCTAAATTTTTGCCGAATTCCGTTAGGTTCGGCCATGGTTCGGGTGCCACGTTAAAATTCGATGTCAATATTCGGCTTTCAACGTTCCCGTTCCCGTCAAAGACGACCATTTCATGTGCACCGCAGACTGTGGCTGATTTGGTCACTGCAATACTTGGTCATATGTCAGATATTGAGAAACGGTCAAGATCTTGAAACACACCTAAGGAGCGTTAGCACCACTTTCTCGAGACACTAGCAATAACACAGGTAGCCAGTTATCCTGTTCGATTGTCGTACAGGCCGCAGCCGAAGGGCTAAAGGGATCATCGCTGGGGTTATACCAGAAACCAAGGAAGCTCTCAAAGGCCGCCTGAGAGAAGACGGCCCAACAGAGACCGATAATGGTAGAGATGCCATTGTAGGGTGAAGATGACGGTTTGCTGGAAAAGTGATCGAAAGGCGGCCCGGATGGCCCGAGCTTCGAATTTCAAAATTCTGACGAAGTTCGAATTTCGCTCAGAGTTCGCTCGGGCACTGGTCTAACTGAGGACTCGGGCACAGGTCGGGCACGCTGACTGAGACTCGGGCATTGGTCGTGCACTCTGACACGAGACTGCGATCTTCATCGGCCTGTGGTGTTCGAGGCAGAAAAACACCAGTTTATCTCGCTTCTCACTCTGGCGTCAATATTAAAATGACGCATATAAGTGTCCGACTCCACGCTTGCCGCACTCTCCCAGACGTAAACATCACTACTACTCAGCGACCTTACGATAAGTGTACACATCTTCAGCCGCTTCCTGTAAGAGGTTTCCTCCATGTTTCAGTATCTAGTGTTTGAATTCAGTAGCTACCGCTCTGAATAGATTAACCAAGCGGTAAAAGATCATGAGACGACACTGCAATGAAGCAGAGCCTACTGCACGGTAGTTGGATCCATAAACCTTGGACAGGGATTTTTCTTCAAAAAGTCAGACCAGAAATCGCCGCCTTCAGCCCAAAGCCCATCTGCGCTCCTCCCACTACTGCCAATCTCCCTTTCGCTCTGAATTTCGATTATCTCAGGAAATGGATCTCCCGGAAATCTACCCGTAGCTCCAGCGTTCTTATCCGCCTGCTTCCAAACCATTATCATCCCTTTCACGATGGCGGAATATCCTCCCGGTGCATGTCCATCCGCCAAACTCGAGCGAGCCAACTTGTCCCCGACCTTTTCCAGCAACATGTCGCCCCAACCTACGGCCGCGCCAGTCACAGGGTCGCCCGCCGGGTCTGCAGCTACCAGAGACGAAGTCGTTGTGATGAGACTGGGCAGTCCGACGTCCATCACCCTTTTTTATGCATCATGAACAAATAGCCGACAATAATCAGACTTGAAGCGAATGTTGTCATATAGTGAAGACGACGTCGGGCGACGTTGGAAGTAAGGAAGGATCCGCTTGTAGAAAGGCCGTCAAGATCTCCTCAGCCGTACGAGCATTGCCTAGAGAGGTATAACATCAAGACCCTGGAGTTGAACTTCTTCGATCCAGGTCCACATCGCCACCGAATACGTGTCGGTCGGACACTGCTTTGCGCGCGACCAGGATAGCATAGTATAAGATTTGGAGGCGACAAAAGAGGACGATCATGTAGAGAAGGTGGAAGTGGAATTTTTCGGAAACAGAGAGGACTAGAGACGATCAGAATCAATTAAGTATGAGGAGAGCCGGAGGGCGATTACCTGACAATGGCTTCACCGTGACCCATCTTGTCAGTCTATCAATAGTAGCCAGTGAAGATGATATCCCATAGAAACAGGCGTCAACGTCCTCTCCCCGGGAGAATCTAAGCGCCAGTCCTTCTTCCGCGGCGTTGAAGAGCTCAGCAAGAAGACGTATCCTTAAGTCTCTACCTTCCCAAACATTCTCGGGAGTAATGACAGGAAGCAAGTCAATGTCGGATTTGACAGAGGATTGCGACCGCTTCCCAAGCACAACCTACAAGAAGGTTACGTAGCAGTTGACAAAGACATAAACGTTGAGAGTCCCGTTTCAAGTTGCGAATGCTGTGCCGTTAACGTTAACAGAATAAGGTTGTTCGTAGTAATCGTCATCACAATCGTCTGGCTGCCATGAAACGTGAGGTTAGTGATTAAGTGAGGGTGCCGCACACGGAATCTCGTCATGGCGTGAATGTAAGAATGAATGCAGAGCCAAACAATGTCATCGCTGGCTGCAAGAGACGACGCGTAATAAAGCGACCAAAAACCGCAGAGGCAATTGAATGCCATACCTCAACGGTTGCTTGAACAGCCTGAACACAGGAATGACATTAAAGGACGGTACTATACCAGTTATCTGAACCCTGGGCCCAATATGGCTTCAACAAGTCAACAAAACTTTCATGTTTACGCCACGCAGATCACCTATTTGTGGCGATCCAAACGTGCGTCAGCCTAAGGGGCAGTGGGAGGCGGTGCTATCAGGGCATTTGAACTACGCCTGGTTGAAGCTTGACAAGAACGCCGTACCTAAGCAAAGCAACATGACTATCAAGACAAACGGTGACACACAAGCAGGAATCTGTTCGGTGTCATAAGCTGCAGCTTGCCGAAGGAACAGGTAAAGCTACACCTACCTTTTTGATGTCACCCCAAGAATTGCATCCCTACTCGTCACCGTCTGAATCTCCCCAATCTACCTCTACTTCACTCGCACTTGACTGAGGCTCCCTGGGATCTTGGGACTCCGTGTCGGAATCGTAAGCACCCAATAATGCAAGACCCTGCGGAGCTTTACTGGTTCCTCGTTCTGCAGGATCCTCATCACTAGCATAACCGCTCAACATGCCCTTCATTACACCCGGGCCCAGCTTTCGCGGCCGTTCCTCCCACACATCGAAAGCCGGGTATTCGACGAATGATTTACCCTCCAGTATTTGTCCAAGGGTTCTCGATAAGTCGACCGGAGCATCCTCAAAGGTGCACCATGAGGATGGGTGTGCGGCAATTATCGAGTCGACTGATGCATCAAGCCGATGCCGGTGTGTGATAGTTGTAGTTTTCGACGTCCCGGAGTGTGACTTTACCTCCACTGTTAGGTAGGCTGTTTGCGATCTGGAAGAACCTTAGTCCGATGATAGCACCTGTGA
The DNA here is from genome assembly GCA_003314085.1 of Hymenopellis raphanipes. Classification (NCBI taxonomy): domain Eukaryota; kingdom Fungi; phylum Basidiomycota; class Agaricomycetes; order Agaricales; family Physalacriaceae; genus Hymenopellis; species Hymenopellis raphanipes. The sequence goes on from QLPD01000063.1 coordinate 4,427, forward strand.
ACAACCACGAACCTTGCATCCCAAGTAGACTGGTTAAGTTTCCTCCGAGACATCCCCAAAGGTAAAAGCTCCATGTGAATGCTTCGAGTCTCTAGATACGATTTCAAGGCTTCGCGTTTGCCTTTCCCCTTTTTGAAGCTCGCGTGGTCCTTGGATTTGTCCTTCCATTCAGAGGAACGTCGACCGACATCTTCGAGGTAGGTGTAGTCATCCATCATTTGTCCCCACCCATACTTATTCATGGGCACGTATGCCGCCTTATTACGTTGCCCAGAGCACCCAGTTCGGGATTTGTGCCCTTTAGAACAACTGAGGGAGCAAGTGGGTGTAGAACAGCCCGGACAGGTATATTTCGTCGGATTTAGGCGACATATTGGACAGAGAGCTTGGCGTGAGGAAGACGGAGCTGATGAGTTCATCCTGACGCGTTGTAAGCGTGAATAGTTGACGAGCTGTTAGGTAGACAACATTGTAATGTCAGAAATTTTCGAGCAGACTTTGAAAGCTACTTACAGGCCGATCACCGTCAAGGCAGAACAATGATCTGCGTTACAGCAACCACTATTTGCGGTGTCGATTTGGTCAGCTCCGCTTGGAGTATGCACCAATCAGAAGACTGCAGATAGAATATAGTCGGAACGGCGCTGTAAATGAACAACTCCGTTCGATATTGAATGTAAGGAAGACCAGAGAGAGCAAAGGTGATGAACGCAATCCGTCAACTTTTTCGATCATTGCCACGTGGTTAACTCGTGCAAATCAAATTCAATTTATTGAATCTGTTCCGTTGCTTCGACGTTGACGCGCTCATTCAAGTACGGACTTACTCAGTACCTCCTCTGTCGACGTGCCCGCTGTGTGTGTCGAGTGTGAACAGCTGGGATTCGTGCGATCTGTCGGTTCTTGGCAACAGCGGCAACTTTGACTACCGTTGTCCGACTTTTTTTTTTCTACGCCACTGGCTGGTCCGACTATCTTTGCCGCAGGCGCATTGCACTATCATTTTCGATCCAAAGGAGGAACGTGCACCACAGAGGAACATCTTTCTGGCCTCCCAGCCCCTCGGTTGGCCAGTATCTTTTCGAACAAAAACGTGAATAGTGCGTATCCTTGCGCTTTGTCGACTTTTGTTCACACACATCTGATTCTGATAGCGCTCCAGTATCATTCCGCACCGATATCTAGGATATCATACGCGCCATGTCACATCTTAGACGTTTGCTTTCGCGCCATATCTTCAAAGCCTTCTTTGAGCACATGTAGCTATCTTGCATTCCATTGTCCGCACACCACGCTGAGCCGAAACTATCACACGAAGTCCATCTCGATGTTCTTCTCTGCTATCTTCATGTGCTCTGGATTTTGGCTGTACTGCGCCCGAGGGTGCCCTCGTTGCGTACATTCATGATACAGTTCCCAGTTTGGTGCAAGTAGCTTGATTGACATTTGCACCGCTCCAATCAAATTAGACAACGAAGATTTCCTTTTCGGGACGTCAATATGTTCCGCCTTCGGGATTACACAATTGCGCCACACTGATCTGTACGGCATGAAAGTTGTCCTCCGACGGGTTCCATCTTTATGTTTGATGGCCTTGACAGATACATTTTTGGGTGTGCGAAGTTCGGCGTACAGCCGTATGTTTGAAGACAATCTCACAGTGATTCGTGCCTTCACAGGAAGTCTAGATCGTCTTCTTGACACAAATTGGACCAATACAAGCACTTGCCATCAAGTTTTTTCTATCCGAACGCGGAGTTGCCACTCTTACAGCCGTGTCCCGATGCGCCCTCTACAACGACCCGATGTATCAAGCCAATTGAACTATCCCCGGAATGTACTGCTACTCCAACACGCGTCTTGGATTGTTATCTCGGTGAGAATCATAACTGATGAGTACCTGCTAGGTTGACAGTGCTGTTCTATAAAAGACTCATCCCTTCGAACGATCGAATCCAACCCCCTCATAGACCACAGCCTCCAACATGAGCACGCCCGCATCTACCCTTCCTTCCCTCGAGTATGAATCCTCCGGTCCCGTTTCTGTCCCAGAATTCAAGGCGGACTCTACTCTAGTTGGCGAGCCATCTCTCAAATCAGAGACCTCCAGCGTGATTGAAAAGCTTCCATGGGACGGTTATCTAGAGGCAGACATTCCCGACAAGACGCAGGGCAAGGTGATGCGCGACCTCCGCCATCTAGTGTTCACCATCTACCACCGCCTTTTCGGCGTGGTGTTCGCGTCGAACTTGGCGATCCTCATCGCGCTGTTGGTCTACGGCGTTAACTCGCAGAGGCTCGGTCTCATTACTGTGGCGAATATCTTTGTCGCGATTCTGATGCGGCAAGACTACGTCGTGAACGCTTTCTTCTATGTGTTTACTTCCGTACCCCCTTCGTAAGCGTTCAGATACCTCTCTATCAGTGATTTGACTGATCATCACTATCGTCGTCGTCGCGTTTTTTTAGATGGCCCCTCTGGTTCCGACTGCTTATGGCTAGGGTGTACCACCTTGGAGGTATCCATTCAGGTGCTGCGGTGTCCGGGACGGTATGGCTCGCTGCCTTGGCTGGGCAAGGAACAAAAGAACTCGCTCGCGGAGAACAGGTAGCCTAGTTTCTTCGATGTTCTTCTTTTTCTCATAAGACGCTTCTGTAGATCTCGGTGGCTACTGTGGCTATCACATGGATCATACTGGTGTTTTTGGTTGGAATCGTCCTCTTCGCTCTGCCCGCCTTCCGCGTCAAGAGCCACGATACCTTTGAGCGCATACACAGATTCATGGGATGGACTGCGACTGCTTTGGTTTGGGCTCAGGCGAGTTTTTCTCTTCCCACATCCTTAATCAGATAAGATCTAATCTTTCCGGGTAGGTCGTATTACTCACAAACGACTGGAGAGGTGATGCTTCCCTCGGATATGCCCTAGTGCACTCTGCACCTATGTGGTTGATGTTCATTATCACAGGTCCGGTTTACCGTATAACCGCCATCGCGTTTTGATTGCTGATTCTTCTTCTTCTTGACAGCTTCTCTGGCTTTGCCATGGAGTCGCCTCCGGAAAGTTCCTGTCCGTGCGGTCGTCCTCTCTGACCACGCTGTTCGTCTGTTTGTAAACTACAAAGGTAAATGGTGTCACCCTTGTCTCGGTGCCGATGTACTCACACTCTGACGTGTAGTCTTCGGCTTCCATCCTCGTCCGGTCCCGGGATCCTTCAGTCGTATCTCCTTGGATCCTCTGCACGAATGGCACGCGTTCGCGAATGTACCCGTGCCGGGTACAGACGAGTTCTCTCTCGTCGTCTCCCAAGCCGGCGATTGGACTACGGAGCTGATTCGCAATCCGCCGAAGGAGATCTGGTTCAGAGGTACACCCGTCGCTGGTGTCCTCCGGGTGAACATCATGTTCCGCCGCGTGGTCTTTGTCGCCACTGGCAGCGGCATAGGACCTATTGCGCCGTGTCTCTTTGAGAAGAGGCAACCGTCGAGGCTGTTGTGGACTGGGGCTAATATTCTGAAGACATTTGGAGCGGATCTCGTTAATGCGGTGAAGCAAGCTGAGCCTGACGCGTGTATTTATGGTGAGCGTCGGATTCCCCAGTACTGATTGTCTATTACTGATGATCTCTCTCGTATGTAGATACACGCGTCCACGGCCGACCTGACATGGTCAAGTTGACCTACAAGATGGTACAAGACTTCAACGCTGAAGCTGTAGTCATCATCTCCAACGAGCCTCTGACTAGGAAAGTCGTATACGGCCTCATGAGTCGTGGTGTTCCTGCCTTTGGCGCTATCTGGGATTCTTAAACATTTCCATCAACTATAAATCATTCCATCCCAACTAATATGCATTCTCCTTGCGGGTGACCAAACATTTTAACTTAAATTCAGAACAATAGTTCTATTCCTGTCTGTTGTAGTAGATTTGTAGCCCTTTCTGTAGAATTACACATGTAGAACATCACCATGGATGTACGGAGACCAGTTATCTTGATGAAAGAAATGAATAGAGTTGACCTCACTAATCCTGGATGTATGCAATCGAATGCGCGCGAGTGATACTACAAAGCGTTCCAGTCCAAAGTCCAATGATCAAATGACAAGTTTTCAAAAGTAAATATCACAGTCCATCATGAGTGCCCCGACGGCTCATACGCCGGCGGCGCCTGCAACTCTGACAACCGCGCAATCTCCCTCACCAGCATCTCGTTCCTAATCCTCAGCTCTTCAACCTGCTCCCCACTCTGCTCCGAAGGAGAAATCGGAGACACTATATCAGCGGAGCTCCTCATACTCCCAATCCCAGTCGGGTTCCTTGTTGTAATCCCGGAATTTAATGCCAAGGACCCACTTCCACTTGAAGGAGGAGGAGGAGGCGACGACGAAACAGCCCGTTTATGCGATTCTATTGCTTGCAACTTGGTCGCCTGAGACTGCACCGCATCACGTTCAAAGCTATTACGGGAGTATTCCCCATCAACATAAGCTCCGGACACGCTTCGTCGTTTCGTATCCAGTTGTTCTAGCTTGGTAGCTTGCGAAGGCACGACGTTTGTGGGTGCGGTTGCCGAGTTCCTCCTCGATTTCTCTAGTAGAGCAATTTGGGATTGCGCCACGACGTCGTCAGGCGGGAAAGGCACTGATGTATGTTCAGTCACAGAGCGATATCACACAAAAGCTTAAACGACTCACAGGACCCATCACGCTCTTTTCCTTTCGTCGGAACCGGTGGAGGTGTATCAGCCGCCACAATCAGCGCAGAAATAGCTGGTAACGGCTCGGAGCCTATGGCCATATTGCGCGTAAAGACGTCAGGTCCAGAAGCTTGATTGCCTCTAGACGCAATCTGGAGATCATAGTCTGGTGGAAGGCGGTCCCAGGGGTTCTCCAATACCGATTCCTGACCATCACGCAAATCGAAACGCCTCGACGTAGTGTCTGTAAAGAGATGTACACCCGGCTCACTACCCGTGCGTGCCAAAAGAGACGGTCCCGTCGGGTCCAACGAAATGAGCGCAGCAGGGGGATTGGTCGGTTCTGAAACTGAAACTAGGAGAAAGGGAAAGTATGGGTAAATGAAGTAAAAGCAAAGCACAGCAATCTCATACATACCAGCTTTATACTCACACGGCTCTTTCGGCGTCGAACCCTCGATCTCGAAATTCCCGTCTTGTCTGTGTTTCCGTTTCCACCACCAGAACGCGAGTCCCGCAAAAAGCGCAAGGACGGCGAGTAGGGCGAATACAACGCCTCCGATCCAGGCTTTTGATTTTGAAGATGAGCCTGGGGAGGAAGAAGACGTCGAGGTTGGTAAAACGCTGGTAGACGTAGTTGATGCGGTACCAGTATGAGAGCTCTTCTCAAATAAGGGCTCGTATAGGATGTAGTCAACCACAAGGGACTGGTCCCCCGATACTCCGGTCACTGTAAGAACCATCTCGTGCTGGTCGTGAGATAACCCAGACGCGCTAATCAATGCCTTGTTAGACATTGCTCCGTCATCACCTGTCCCAGTAATCGACAGGTTAGCGTGAGGCGCGCCGTCAATGTCTAGCGTCGCGGCAAGCGTGCCACTAGCGAACATTTCGACGCCGTACACAGTAACGCTTGTCCCTTCAAACACTCAGAACTTGGCGTTATGATAGCTGAAATCATCTTTACCTGAGAACGTATAGCTCATTTTAGCCCCAACCGCACTGCTTCTATGCGCTCCACTCCCATACGGCAGACGACTGATTCTATCCGCTGGGGAACGGTACCGATTCAGGCCATCCGTCGCCCACGTCCCACTATACGTTATACCCCCGTCCTGGTCATCGGTGAGAAGAAACATTCCAGGCGACAGTCCTGGCGGAACATCGTCGTCCGAGTCCACCGTGAACGTGGCGTAATCGATGGATACAGGGGACTCTGCGTCCTGCTCCTGGCAGGTAACATTCACCGTGTGTTGCCCATTCCCAAATGCGGTCGAGCACAGTTCCTTGTACACGTTTAGGTCTTCGTCTCCGCCCTGAGAAGAGCACGTAGATGGGTTGCCGCCGTCGATAGAGATGGAGAACTCGATGTCTTCTGTCTGCCAAAGGACACCAGTCCACGAAAGGGACTTTCCTAGTCAGAATATAGGTTTGCCTCTGAAGTTACATGCGGCGGCCTTGGGAAGCGTACCAAAGAACGAGTATGCAAATGAGAGTTGACTTCGAGCGGCGTCGTGCGTGCTACTGTTCAAAAACAAGTCTGAGTTGCCTTTGCCAGTTGCCCATGCAGAAGTTCCAGCTGAGGAATAGCTAAGGAGATTGTCGTCCACCAAGACGGTGTACGTCTTGACCATGGTCGCGTGGTGGACGAAGAGAGACTCGGAAGGGATATGGACACGCCAAGCCTTGTGTACACTCTCACAGTGTACTGCATGTTGAACTCGGGTCAAAAAGTCCGCACTAAGTCCGACGAGGGATCACACGAGGAAGAGGAGGAGGTGTGTGATATCTCAGCCAAGACGGGCGACGTACGGAGGACGTTCCCAGGACCAGAGGTGGAAGACGACAATCGGCGGATAAGTACAGAGAAGGAAATAAAGCCATGATGATGGCAAGAGCCAAGAATGATCGGCACTTGACCGTGTACGGTCATCATCCGAATGGCGCAGGCGCACATCCAGTCGTACGAAGTCGCCCTCTTTGGCGAATTCTTCTCTCGCGACCTAACGCCAATCCTCGCGCGCATAACCCTCCACAGCGAGTCCTCCGAGACGCTGCACACCCGCGAAGTCGTCTTCGAGCCGGTCAACCGCGACAGCGACCCGATTCTCCTGCGTGCCCGCAAAGACCTCACAGACCCCGACGCCGGCTGGACTCTCTTCTCCTACCTCGCACCCGAGTCCGTCCGCGCCCATCCCGAGGCCACCGTCCGTCCATGGGCGACCGTCCGCGTTCTCGGCGACGCGCTCAGCTTCGCGTGCGCGCTGGGCTACGTCCGCCGTTCGCAGATCTATAAAAAGGGATATCTCTTCCGGCGGGGTATGTTGATCATACAAATGTTCCAGCAGGAAAAAGTCTCGCTCGTTTTCTGTGAAAAAGACGCGTACGCTAACATTTGCTTAGATCGATCTCAAAACCCAGGAACCGGTACCTGCTAGTGCTGATACCCTCTGGGAGGTTGAAGTCAAGACGGCATTCCCCATGCAGAATACGCAGGAGACTCCGCTTAGGCTTGCTATCGATGCTGTATTGGAGGTACAGATGCTGATGAAGGGCCTGCTTGATCTACGACGCCAGGATGTCTAGTTATATTCGCGCCGGGCAAACGGTGGATGTCTCTTCTTGCCTCAAATGTATGCCGAATCAAACATAATGATATTGATTTATGATGAGCCAGATAGCTGATTCTACGCAGCTCAAGTGACACTGCGTCGTGCCCGAAGGCAATTCAAGAATTCAGAAATCTATGAAGCTGAATAGATAAAATGCAACCAAGCGATAAAATGAAGATTTTCGTGTTATGGGTCGGCCGCGCTCTGGCAATGTCGCCGCGTCTGAGTACATATGGTATATGGTAGCCCATCCTCATAGCCTAGGTTCTACCTAGACTCCAGTAGCTAAACCCACTTGTAGCAAGGCGCAAGCAATGAGAGGGGGACGCGAAACCAGGTAGAACTTCACTGAAAGATATATGCGTAGACAAGTTGCAGCAAGGTGCTCCTGCTCGTGGGCATTTTTTCACTTTGCCGATTTAGCAATCAACGACGCCAACGCTGATCAAGTTATGCCTGAGAACAGTATAGAATAGTCATTTTGGAACACTGGTATCATTGAATTACTTTTTGGACAGCTCCTCGACCTGTTTCCTGAGGCGTTCGTTCTCCTCTTGCAGCTCCTGCACAGTGGGCTGGCGGCCTATAACAAGTCATAGATTAGTATCCTATTACACAACGTCAACAGTAACACATACACTTTGTCCTATCAGCGGCCCGTTTCTCCTCTTGCCACATTTCCTCCAGTTTCGCAGTAATTTCCAGTTCCTTCATCTCCTCTGTGGTCATGAGAGCTTTCGCCTCTTGCGCCTCGGTGGTTGCCTCTGGGATATAAGGCAGGTAACCCTCCTTGAAAAGCGCTTCCCGGACAGAGTCGTCTCGCTTTTTCAAAAGGTTGCACAGCCAACGACTGCGTACATTTTCTCCGAGGGGCTGGCCTTTTGTGACGCCGTCCGAGCCAGGCGCGACTGTGTATAAACGGAAGTGCTCAGAGGCTAGGTCCATGATGTAGGACGCGTCACCTATGCGGATAGCGACGAGGTCGTCTTTGTAGGCCACGACGCCGACGTTGGGGGGGACACTGGCGTCAAAGTAGGGTGAGAGACCGGCCCACGAGTTGACGCCACAGTAGAGGAAGAACGTGCAGATTTGAGGAAGCATGAGGTAGACGGGCATGGGATGGAAGAGCAAGGCCATGTGCTCCCAGTTGCCCCAGTCGTTAGACCAGCCTGGGGGAAGCGTCTTGGGTGCAAGACGGGTCCAATGGGTCTCTGCATGGGCCAGGATTTTTTCATAGACTTCTGGGCGTACCAAATTATCCTCTTCGTCTTCGTCCTCGTCCTCATCATACTCCTCGTCCTCTTCTGGTTTAAAAAAATAGTCCTCCTCAGCTGGCCTTGACCCTTTTACGGCCTGACGCCCGCGCCTCGAGGTGTAGAGTCTCCGGAAAGAAGAGGACACCACTGGGGCAAGAGTACGCGCTACAGGCAGCGCAACTCGAGGCAGAGTGCGGACTGCGAGAACTGTTCGATGCGTGCAGAGGCGCAACATGACAGCAGAGAATATAGGAAGCGTTTTGGCACGTGTTCGCCTGAAATCTAATCTCGGTGCACAAACGTTCTGATTGCGGGTTCGGATTAGCCCCGTTGTTCGTACTTGAGACGTGCGCGGTGATCATGGAGTCGATAGCCATATGTGGCAACGTTCACGTTCATTTGGGAGGTTAGGCGGGGATAAATCGATACGGCGCGAGATGTTTCAATGAAGTTCAGTTCAATGACCGCTATAAGAAACCTCAGTTTGGCTAATTTTCATAGTCATGTACGGGTACACACTTGAATGAAACTCGAAAACAGTTGTGATGGGTGAGTCTGCAGCTACGACGATTTGCACAGCGTTGCCACGCGCATTTTGAAAGTAGAAAGATGTCAAGGATAGATGGTTTAATATCATAGGGTCAGTGGTGGCGGCTGCGTCGAAGCTTTGTAAACTATCTGGAGACAGAGAGTCGGTAGTCTCTTTTAAACAGTCAACGATACAAGTGACGAACGAGTAAGTACTTGTAACCTTCTACAGGGTAGCAGGAATATGGATTTATGATGACTGATTCTACGAAGCCCAAACACTGGAATCGTCGTGCCCGAAGTACAGGCTGATGACTTCCGCGAAGGAGTTCAAGAGCCCCAAAATCCATGAAGCTGAATATAATTACGCGGGGATAAATAGTTACCAGGCGATATAATAAGATTCGTCTTATGGGTGTCCTCGCTCTGCCTTTGTCGCCGCATCTGAGTGTTATCGACCTCGTCTTACCTAGACCCCAGAAGCTAACCGTGCTTGTAGCAAAGCGCAAACAACGATAGGAGGCACACAACCACGTAGAGCCTCACTGAAATCGGACTTGAAAGAAATATTTTTGATTTAGCAATCAATGGCCCCAACGCCAATCACGAACAATTCACTGAGGCTGAATGGGGTGGTAACTGATATTAAACAAGAATAGAATAGTCATGTTGGGACACTGGTATCAGTGGATTACTTTTTGGACAGCTCATCGACCTGCTTCTTGAGCCTCTGGATCTCCTCTTGCAGCTCCTGCACCGTGGGCTGGTTGCCTGTAACAAGTCATAAATTAGTAACCTATTACAAAACGACAACAGTAACACATACCCTTGGACCCAGCAGCAGCCTGTTCCTCCTGCATTTGCTCCAGTCTGTCAGCAATGGCATCAGAGTGCTTCTCCGCAAACTTCTGCCATTCCTCGGGGTTCTCCGGCGGCTCGAGACCCAAGTCGCGCATGACAGAGTCAATCATCTTGAGTTGCTCCTGCATTTCCTCCATCTTTTCCTCCATCTCCTCCGTGACCACGATAGTCTCCTCCTCTTGCGCCTCGGTGGTTGCCGCTGGGACATAAGGCAGGTAACCCTCCTTGAAAAGCGCTTCTCGGACAGAGTCGTCCCGGGCCATGAGACGGTCGCACAGGCTACGACCGTGTGCATTTTCTCCGATGGGCTGGCCTTGTGTGAAGCCGCCGTCCGGGCCAGGCGCGAGTGCGTATAAACCGGCGTCCCCGGAGTCTAGGTCTATGATGTAGGACGCGTCACCTATGCGGAAAACGACGAGCTCGTCTTTGTAGGCCACGACGCCGACGTTTGGGGGGACGCTGGCGTCGATGTAGGGTGAGAGGCCGGCCCACGACTTGACACCACAGCGGAGGAGGAACATGCAAAGTTGAGGAAGCATGAGGTAGAAGGGGCTGGGCGCGAAGAGTGACGTTATGTGCTCCCAGTTGGCCCAGTCGTTAGACCAGCCTGGGGGAAGCGTTTTAGGCGCAAGACGGGTCCAGTGGGTCTCTGCATGGGCCAGGATTTTTTCGTAGACTTCTGGGGGTGTCTGAAAGCTATTGTACTCGTCATACTCCTCGTCCTCTTCTTGGTCCTTGTTGTCCTCCTCAACTGGCCTTAACTCTTTTACGGCGGGACGGGCAAACACCGCGGGTGTCGGGGTGTAGTGTCTCTGGAAAGAAGAGGACACCACTGGAGCAAGAGTACGCGCCACAGGCAGCGCAACTCGCGGCAGAGTGCGGACTGCAAGAACTGTTCGACGCGTGCAGAGGCGCAACATGACAGCAGAGGACAACTAGGAAATTTTTGGCACGTGTCCACTTATCTTTCGCAATTACGTCATCGCTCAACTTGCACACGTCCAGCATGCCGAGCGACCTCGACAGGTGCGCGTTGACCATCGACTTACTCTATTCTTCCTTACACGAATAACAAGACAAATAGCGCTCCTACAAACCTGTACACCACTCCCCGAAGCAGACGTCAAAGCGCTCTGTATAAAAGCCCGCGAAATCCTCATCGAAGAGGGCAACGTCCAATGCATCGACGCGCCCGTGACCATCTGCGGCGACATCCACGGCCAATTCTGGGATCTGCTCCAATTATTCGAGGTCGCGGGGCAGTGTCCCGAGCGGAGCTACCTCTTCATGGGCGATTTCGTCGACCGCGGATACTTTAGCGTCGAGACTTTTCTCCTCCTTCTCGCGATCAAGGTCCGCTGGCCAGATCGCGTCTGTCTCATACGCGGCAACCACGAGAGCCGACAAATCACCCAGGTGTATGGGTTTTATGACGAGTGTACGAGGAAATATGGGTCTCCGGCCGTGTGGAGATATTGCACCGATGTGTTCGACTATCTCTCCCTCGCAGCGATTATCGACGGGCGCGTGTTTTGCGTACATGGCGGTCTGAGTCCCGCCCTCTCCGGCGTGGATATGATACGGTCGTTGGAGAGACGCATTGAAGTCCCCCATGAAGGCGCAATGTGCGATCTCTTATGGAGTGACCCGGATGGTGTGCTTGATCAGTTACCCTACTTGTTCTTGACCTCATTCGCTTCAGAGATAACTGGTTGGGGTCTATCCCCGCGTGGTGCCGGATTTTTGTTCGGTGCAGATCCCACAAGGGCCTTTCTGCGTCACAATAATCTCGACCTAATAGCCCGAGCGCACCAGCTTGCCATGGAGGGCTACAAAATGATGTTTGAGAGACAGATCGTAACAGTGTGGAGTGCGCCGAATTACTGCTATCGGTAGGTTCAAATCGCTTTGACGCCTTGTTGCTAAATTGGTTATGCAGGTGTGGCAATGTGGCGGCGGTCCTTGAGCTAGATGAACATTTAGGTCAGGAATACAAGGTGTTTGGCTGCGCGCCAATGGTATGTGCCAAGCCACCCTCTGTTCTCCTCGCTAATCACCTCACAGGATGTACGATCTATACCTGCGAAAAGACCGCCAGCGGAATATTTCTTATAGGATTCTTAGATGTATCTGTATCTATATATGTGTTGACTGTAATTATATGTAACTTGATACATCGTACCGAAGGAAGTGTTCCGAAGAAACCATTCATCGTCGTCAAGACTTTTGAGCGCATGAAACAGAATAAAATTCCAGCATGTCATCCATACACATTCACAGAATTCGAACACAGACACGATAAGTAACTACGTAGAGGCTAACCTGTCCAAAACTAACTATCTATCACACATTCATTAGTTGAGCGGTATATCAGTGATCGCGGGACTTCCTGGGCAGCGCGTGTCAGCGTCATAAAAAATGCGTATAATAAAAAGGAGGTTCACCTGTATTCGCCCTCGGCAGCAACGCTAAGCTCTTCGATTTCACCTTGGACGCCGGAAAGCGCCTCGGCGGCGGTCGCGAAGAACATGAGCTGTGCCTTGGCGAGCTCGTTAAGGTTCTTGAGGGGTTCGGGCTAGATGAGGGAGACATCAACAACTTGGATGGATGACGAGAAAGAGACGGGGGGCTCACGTTCTCCAAAACAGTTTTCATAAGCGTAATGGCAACTTCAGTCTTCTGAACGAGATCGTCCTCGGCGTTCTCAACCTCAAGCCGGGCGTGCTCCTGCTTGGCGGGGCCCGCATTCTTAAGACTAGCACCACATTCAATAAGCAAATTATAGACGGCATGAGCATCAATCGGACACATACGTCTGCTTGGCAGCATCGAGCTCGAGGCGGGAGCTCTTGACGGCCTGCCTGGCCTTCATCGCGACGCCCAAGCTGGTGGTGAGCGTCGTCTGCCAGCCCTGCAAGAAGCCCTGCTGGATGCGCGCATCCTGCTCGACCCGGGCCTCGGCGATCTTGTCCCAGCCGGTGGCGTACTCTGTGAACGCCTTGCCGAGCCTGTCGCCAGGAGGGAGGAGCGTGGCGGCGCTGTGCGAGGCACGGGTCAGGGCATGGGGCAACGTCTTGTGGGCCGGAACCGGGGCTGCACGCTGCTTCTGCGCGGGAGGCGATGTCGGGGGAGACTGTGACGAGGACGGGATGTGCGACGCAAGGTTGGAAAAGCCGGCACCGATGGTAGTGGAAATCTCAGCGAGAGACTCCTGCACTTGCACAGGATAGTCGTACTGTTCGGAGGAGTAGACGTTGGTGATCCTAATAGCATGCTCTGTTGAGCGGCAGGCAGCGCTTGGAGCCAGCAATGCAAACGTACTTTAGCATAGCAATGTGTGCATTGCGCAGCGCATCCACGCGGTTCTCAAGGTCTTTGTATTCTGCGAGACGATGAAAAAAAGAGAGTAGAAAAGACGAGAAAAAGTTACCTTGCGGCAGCTCTGTAATTTCGTCGGGTGCGACTTGTCCTAGCCGCTCGCGCGTCGCCTGCACGCTGGAGTTGAAGCCTTTCGCCAACTTGTTGGCGCTCTGGCCAAAGTTGATTGTGCTCAGCGACGACTGCAGCTTTGACCAGCCGTCCATGTTGTGTAAATGCTGAGTTGAATGGGAGGGAGAGGGTGAGAAGGCGAGCGGGGCTAGATGCCCTCTAACGTGATGCTCGCGTGGCTACTGTACTGCCACAAGCAACTGCGCGTACCTTTACTCAGCCTTTACTAGAACCTTGGTAGGAGAGCACTATGCCGCAGTTATGGTCAAGCTTGACAGTTAGTAGAAATTCGGGGTGGGGAGATGGATGGTATAAGTACGCGTTTCATTGCCTCCGGGCTGAGAATTGAGAGATTAGGGCATCGTATAATGTTGGAAGTACGATGGTAAGGTACATGAACAGCTAATGTTCGAACGCGTTCTTCATGAGAACCCTCATTTAATAGTAGCTGTAATTACAGGGTGAATAGAAAGGGCGGGGCGTACACTTTTTGGAAAGGATGATTCGGGAGTGTGCCCCGAAGATAGCCAGGAACACTTCAGCGAGCTCTCAGAATGTGCAGCACGACGCCACGAAGTGGTTCATTCAGGTTATGAAAAAGATCGTCGCTAAGATCGGATTGGCGAACAACTTGAAAGTCTTCCAGGAGAATGAAGTGCGTAAGGGTCAGCTTACTATTGAGTTGAAGCGCTTGCGTTCGACGCAAGAGAACCTTGCATGGCCCACCAACTCGAATGACAATGAATATTACTATTAGATTAGATTTGATTATGCAGTATATAGTAGCCTTAGGGTATGTAGGTATCTAGGTAAATAAGTAAGCTCGATAAATTATAATTGAAAGCAGCCAGGTGGTCGAGAGAAGACGCCCATGCGCTATGAATCCCAGATCGCGCCAAAGGCGGGAATGCCTCGGCTCATCAGGCCGTAGACGACCTTCTTCGTCAAGGGCTCGTTGGAGATGATGACAACAGCTTCCGCGTCGAAATCTTTGACCATCTTGTAGGTAAGTTTGACCATGTCCGGACGGCCATGGACCCGTGTATCTGGAAAGACATATAGATCAGAAAACAGGCGAACACATAAATCATCGTACTTACCATAGATGCAGGCGTCGGGGTCAGCTTCCTTCACGGAATTGACAAGATCATCTCCAAATGTTTTCAGAATGTTCGCGCCAGTCCACAGCAGACGGGAAGGTTGGCGCTTTTCGAAGAGACAAGGCGCGATAGGTCCAATCCCGCTTCCCGTCGCAACGAAAACGACGCGACGGAACATGATGTTGACCCGTAGAACGCCGGCCACAGGTGTGCCTCTGAAGTAAATCTCTTTCGGCGGGTTGCGAATGAGCTGCTTGGTCCAGTCACCGGCCTGAGAGACGACGAGGGAGAACTCATCAGTCCCTGGAACCGGCACATTGGCGAATGCGTGCCATTCGTTAAGAGGGTCCAACGAGACGCGACTGAAGGACCCAGGAACCGGACGTGGGTGGAATCCGAACACTAGAATGTGCGTGAGTATAGTCCTATAGGATCATTGGTACGATATAACTTACCTTTGTAATTGACGAACAGGCGAACAGCGTGATCAGACAGAACCACTGCGCGAACAGGGACTTTTCGCAGACGAGCCCATGGCAATATGAGTGAACCTGAAGTAGGTTAGTTGGCATGTATATGAGAGCGTGAAGCGTCCTGACATGTGATGACGACCATAAGCCACATGGGAGCGGAATGGACAAGTGCGTGTCCCAAAGACGCGTCGCCCTTCCAGTCATTGGTGAGTGAAATGACTTGAGCCCATACAAGAGCGGTCGCGGTCCAGCCCATGAACCTGTGAACACGTTCAAAGGTATCGTGGCTTTTCGACCGGAGGCTGGGGATAGCGAAGACGACGATTCCGACTAGGAACATGAGGATAATCCAAGTGATTTCCACTGTGGCGACAGATATCTGTAAAGGTGGCATGAGGAACTACGAGAGTAAATGACAGTCGATGTTGAACGCACCCGGTCTCCACTGCTTCGTGCTAGTTCCCGAGTTCCCTGTCCAGCCAGAACAGCGAGCCACAGCGTTGCAGAAACCGCTGCACCTGAGTGGATGCCGCCGAGATGATAAACTCTTGCCATAAGCAAGCGGAACCAGAGCGGCCATCTGAAAATGCGCGGGTTAGACAAATGTAGCATGTATCACTGGAAAGACTCACGAAGGGGGAACAGAGGTGAAGACGAAGAAGAACGCGTTCACGACGTAATCCTGTCGCATAAGAATGGCGACAAAGATGTTGGCCACCGCGATCAATCCCAGTCTTTGGGAATTAACGCCATACACCAACAAAGCAATCAAAATCGCTAGGTTGGATATAAATACGACCCCGAAGAGTCTGTGGTAAATTGTAAAGACGAGGTGGCGGAGGTCTCGCATGACCTTTCCCTGCGTCTTGTCCGGGATGTCCTCCTCGAGATAGCCATCCCAGGGCAACTTTTCAAGAACGCCACTGGTCTCGGAATTCAGGGAAGGCGGCTCGGCGATCGTGGACGCCTTTGATTTGAGGGAGGGCGTTCCAACAATGGTCGACGCCTTCGATTTGAGAGAGGGAGCTTGAGAGGCAGGTGTGCTCATCTTGTAGCTGAAGTAGAGAAGAAGTGGGTATGAAGAATAAGAGCTGGAATGGAGAATCTAGTATCGAACCTAGCCAGGCTTTATACCCAGTCGCGTCGCGTTTGAATCGCCTTCGATTCGCGTTCCCATCCACATCTGTTGAAAATGCGCATTGAGTATTCAAACGCGCCCCCTTGATACTCCTTCGTCATTTACGATCGCGTTGTCTCAGTATCCCGACGATCGTAAATGACGAAGGACTCCGCGGTAGGCATCCTGGAGATTCGAAAACGCTTTGCTGCCCTTTCAACGACAAAACACTTGGAATACTGAGGGTATTAGTACCAACAAATACAAGGTGACTCTAATGAAATGGCATCTACTCTGCTTTGATTCCGCATGTGGGAGGCGGTAGGTGGCGGTACGACGCGAAGGTCCAGAGCGTGGGTGAATCGGCGTCAAGGAGTTGATCCCGCTTTTGTTCCGCTTCCACGTGCGCCGGTCCGTCCGATCACTTCGTGGCGTTGATTGCGATACGATTCCCAGTCGCATCCTGTACTTCACCACTGCAAAAATTCTGAAAACGTGTCAAATGTCCAAGTGGTATCAATACCATTGAATTATCGGAATTGATCATGTCGTACATCCTTGAGTCCGCGGAAGCCCAAAATTAGCGGAGAGACGCACATTTCCTTAAGAGGCCTCCAGTCGAGACGTTTGAGTTTTCATGAGGCATGTCGGGAAAAAATACTTTGATCAGCGTTCCCAACCGCTGCTGGCATCTGAAATCCCGCCGCAGGTCGAGTTCAGTCCTCGTTGAAGTCCACTCTCCGAAACAAAGATTACATGTCGTTGTGTCCGAACAGCCCTGTTGATACCATCGCTGAGCTGAGCTAACAGCGGGGTGGACGAGTACATAGCAGCGAGATAATAAGTAATATAGTCAGCTGGGAACATGACTTTCACTACTTATATCATTCGAACGTAGTGAGTGTGGTGAACGGGGAGGTATCGCTTGCGCTAGTATATGTGAGGGACCTAGGGGAAGGAAGCCATGGCCGTAAGAAGGATGGGAATGGAACGGGAATGGTGTCTGCCGTCTAAGAAACAATCAGGGAATATTGATAAATTGATACAGATGCAAAACAAGTCTCCAGTATACAATGTACGAAGCAAGAAGACGAAGACAACCTCAAAGGAGATCAAGAGAATACAGGCGTCGATACTCGCTTTAATTCAAACTTGAGAACGACGATGCTGACAATATCGCGCCATTCGGTCATAGCACCCATCCCTGAAAAAGCGGGTTAATCAGTTGGCATGGACAAGTGGCGGTAGAACCATACCAACGTCCCCACACGCAAGTGCTTTACCGATGGGACCAACGACGTTATATTTTATCACATCCCGAACGATGCGCAGATGCTCGGCCGTGAGGGGGTGTTCATACATTAAAGTATTCATCGCAGGAAAAACATAGGTGGGAGTAGTAGGCGCTAGAGCCCGCAGTAATGAAGTCTGATGTCGTTTGTCAGAGTAGCGCAAGTGACCATCCCCGTCGTGAAGCGTACCACCAGATTATCACAAAGGCCATGCGCGATTTTGGATAGCGTGTTGGCAGAGCAGGGCGCTACTAGGACGACGTCCGCCCATCGCCTCAGTTCGATGTGCAGTATTGGGTCACCGATATTGAACGAGTCCTTTTAGCGGATCAATGACAGGATCGCAGTCTCGGAGGGATGATACCCGTACAGTCCACTCGTCCTTGTCGGTCCATACCCTAGACCCAGCAGCTTCAATGTCCGACGGTTTGAAGAACGCTAGAGAGGCGGCAGTAGAGACTACCTCAACTTTCACTTTGTCATGCTGTCAAGAATCGACATGAACCGACAGAAATCGGCGGAAAATGATATTAACAGACGCGGAGGAGCTCTTGAACTATCAGTGGCGCTTTGACGGATGCTACGCTGCCTGTTGTTAGCAGAAGGACGTGCAAGAAGCCTTCCGTTCGCTGGTCCTGAGCAACAAACATGATCGCACGACGAAGATGATCGGCCGGTCGTCTTATTCTCTTTCAGGCAATCAGGGACGAGATAGCAACGGCATGCCGGCAGGCTAGAACGTCCTTATGGGCGATCCGACCATCACGAGTCTTTTACCCTTTCTTCCTCCCCTCATCTCCCTCTGTTCATTTTTTTTGCAGAGCAGCGTACGTGTCCTCCTTCTCCAGCAGCTTGAGCCATTTTTTATTGACGACGTGTACAGGCTCTTCTGACCTCTGGTAGTCTTGACGTTCTTTCATCACCTTCACACTTCGTTCTCTATCTTGCACAATGCGTTTCACCGCTGTTCTCGCTCTCACTGCGTCTCTCGCCGCCGCCGCGGAGATCAAAGTTCTCGTTGGCGAAAACGCTGGACTTACATTCAACCCCACATCGTTCGTGCCATCTCCATTTTGACGCTGTTGCTTCCGGTTGAATTGTGCCCAGTGTTACCGCAGCTGTTGGCGATGTGATCAACTTTGAATTGTGAGTTTTTTTCTGCCTCTTTTCTCGTGTTTATCGCATGCTTATCTAGTCATTAATTAGTGTTGCTAAGAACCACGTACGTTCCCTTCAGGATTAAGTACACCCGTATCCATCTCATGTCTCCCTGCAGACCTTGACTCAGTCTACGTTCGCGAAGCCATGCGAGAAGATGTATGATAGCCCGCCACCTCTTCAGATTATTCCTCTGAGTTTCATTATAGGACTACCCCGTCGGCAGGCATCGACTCTGGCTATGTACCAGTAGCCACGAGTGCGACAGAGCACCCCGTTTGGAGTTTGACGGTCAACAACGCCACTGCTCCCCTGTGGTTCTACTGTGCTCAAACTGGGTGAGATTGATGAATTTTCCTCCGCAATTCGGTTCCTGACATTTTCCCAGTCACTGTACGAAAGGAATGGTCTTCGCCATTAACCCAACGGCGGAGAAGACTTTTGCGGCGTTCCAGGTGGGTGTCTGTGTCACACCATGACCGGCGCACATTTTAAAGTTTCATATTAGGCTGCTGCTATGGGCGGTTCGACCTCAGGTACCACAGGAACTACTGGCACTGCTGGCACGGCATCAGGCGCATCAGCAGGTGCTTCTGCGACGGGCAGCACCACCGCCGGTGCCGCTTCTCCGACAAATGGTGCTGCATCCGTTAGCGCCAGGTCAGTGCTTATGCTGGCAGTTATCGGCGTCGCCGGGTTGCTTCTATAGTCTGACACGGAGTGTATTTTTCCTTTCTCTACGGGTTTTGAGGGGGGTTACAGGTATCTCAAGTTTGTACATATGGCTAGTCCAATGATATGAAGATCCTGCTGGTCACTTGAGCGAGCAATAAGAGTTCACCCATCTGTCGCTATAGTTCCGTGAATGTTCGAAATCTGATGAAGAGTCAAGGTTGCTGCTGCTATCTATTAGGTTTCTAGGCAACACAAAGGACTGCACATTTGGTATGAGTCAATCAATGCTTCTGCTTAGCGAAAACATGGATATGTGCAAGGCCTGGAACACTTTGTAGTCTCTGCAAACATGTTTAGCAGATGGTCACGAGAAGGAAGCGGGCCTTACAGGGGGGTTCACGAACCACGCGGTCTCCCATTCGCTTTCTACCCATCTAATCTTTACGAAGTTGTGTACCTCTTCACCGACACGTCTAACCAGGGCTTCTTCTTCGTCAGTGCCTTTCTCCGAGACGACCATCTTGTCCAGCGTTACGCCCCAGTCCGAGAGAGCGGGAAGACATGCAGGTAAGATGGATGGCGACGGAGGTGGCGAGGTATTGCCGGTGAATCCCCAGATGCCGTCCTGGGCAATACGTGGAGCAATGCGTTCATCGATGATATCCGGATGGAAGATAGGCACTCGTGTCCAGATTAGGGAGTGCTCGACTTCGGCGGGAACTGCAGGGTATCATTTGGTAAGTGTTACGGGAGAACTTGAATGTACCGGTTGAATCTCACCAGAGTAGGGCCAGTCGTTCATTATGATACTGATGTATTCCGGTGGGGTGTTGACTGTGAAGTATGATGGGGCGTCAGCTGGCAAGGGCGGGAGGTGGCGAGGAATTGAAGGGTCTATGGGGGCGGGAACTCTAGGTACAGATTCTAAACCTTTCTTTTTGTCCAAAGCAGAAGGAAGAAGACATAAGGAGTCCGGTTTTCCCCATTGAAGGCGAAAGTTAACCAAGTAGTTCACTGAGCGATTGTTGACGTCTTCCTAGATTGTATTTCGAGGACGACATACCAATTGAACCATACTGGTTCTTGATGCGGTCTGACCATTCGAGGTAGCGTTTCTGAAGCGCCTTGTCGCGCTTTAGTAGACCGAGATCGCTGTCAATATTTTTCAGTGATAACTCGGGCAGCATGAGAAGACAACAAACCCAGAGTTGACAAAAGTCTTCAGCTCATTCCAGGTAAATTTACCAGGATAATAGACGAGCATCTCTTCCCTCGTGGGCGGCCCCGTCCGCAGGGGGACCGAGCTTGTCGTCAACAGTGGGCTTTCCAAGGTCATGGCTTAAGATCAACTTTAATGACGCATGCCATTCGGTCTCCGACTCTTTGTTGTGAGTTGGTCCCTATGCCTACCAAGGATTTCTTGATGCCGTAGAGTTCAGTGCCCTTTTTACCGAGCCAGTTAGTTTTGAACTTGGTATTTTGAAGGCAAGAACGAATAAATTCGAATATTTTGGATAAACAGCCGGCGGCAACGCGCGAACGCGTGCTCACGGCCCCCTCGGACGCAACTCCAACGCATGATAAGCGTCTTGCTTATTACCGTCGTCGACGTCGCATACGACGATGGAGAAACACATGCCGTCGTCGCCCACGATGACGAGCAACCGTAAACGCTGGCATGCCATGGTTGCCCTCGCCTGTCTGTCGCTCGTACCACTGTACTCTTGTATCTCGGGCCCGACGTCGAACCACCACCCGCCGGTGCATGCTGCTGCCACTATTGCTCGCTGCCAAAGCCTCTTGCAGCCCGCTGGACCACCGCTGGACTTTCATGACCGCACCGAATCCGACCGTTTCGTTCCGGGCACCGAACCCACCCTCATCAAGAACGCCAGGATATGGACTGGGTTGCACAACGGCACACAGATCATTGACGGGGATATACTAATTGACAAGGGTATCATCCAAGGCGTCGGACATTACAGTGCAGCTGCGCTTGAGGCGTATCATAGTCTGAAAGTCGTGAACGCGCACGGCGCGTGGGTTACTAGTGGCATAGTTGACATCCATTCTCATTTGGGCGACGGACCTTCTCCCGAATTGGACGGCGCTGTTGACGACAATAGTCTCAAGGGGACGGCTCAACCGTGGCTTCGCAGTCTGGATGGACTGAATACCCATGATGATTCTTACGCGCTTTCCATTGCGGGAGGGGTTACGACTGCCCTGGTGCTTCCAGGCTCTGCCAATGCAATTGGTAAAGTGCCTCATAGCTCGTCCTTTGCGCTATATCTTGAACGACGACGCAGGCGGACAAGCCTTCCCAATTAAACTCCGCCATACTGAAGAACGTTCGCCTTCGTCGATGCTTCTGGAGCCACCGTTTACGATTAATAGCTCGTTTCCCGATCCAAGTCTTCCTACACGCTGGCGGCACATGAAGTATGTCACCTAAATGTTACTCGCCGTGTTATTAATCGTCCTGCAGACACGCTTGCGGTTAGTTTTAATTTAACCAACTGTGTTTGCTCTGAATACAGTCTCTGATCGCAGGCGAAAACCCTAGTATGTCTACATACATAAGCCTGCTTTTTTTAGTGCTCACCATTTTCAGGTCGTGTTTATGGGCATACAAGAATGGATACAACATGGGCCTTTCGTCAAGCGTGAGGTCCTTTGATTGTCAATTTCTTGATACTAATGATAGCAGATACAACACGGCTTTTCAACTGAAGAAGAAACAGGATGACTATTGTGGCAAGGTTCTGAGCGGCGAATGGCATGGGCTCGGAGAGTTCCCTGAGGATCTACAGTGGGAAGCGTTGGTTGATGTCGTCAGAGGACGCGTAAAGGTGAACCGTTGTTGGAAAATATCAATACTAGAGGATTTGACGCGTCTACTAGGTCAACGTTCATTGTTACGAGACTGTCGACTTGGACGACATGGTCCGCGTAAGTGTTGTTTCTCTTCTGTTTGATTTAACCCGCGTTCAACGCGATATTAGCTTACGAACGAATTCCAATTCCCTATTGCTGCCTTCCACCATGCTCATGAAACCTATCTGGTGCCCGAGTTATTGAAGAAAGCATACGGTATCTAAAGCAACTACAAGAATCACCTCTTGCACTAAAACTCGGTATAGGTGGGGCCCCAGCTGTTGCATTGTTTGCGACGAATGGAAGGTCTGTGGCTCACCGTCCCTAAACATTGGCTGCTCAACGGATGTGAATATTAGGTATAAACGGGAAGCCTGGAGACAATCCGAATTTGCACCAAAGATCCATGCCAGTAATGGTATAACAGTCTTGATGAAGGTTTGTCGTGCAGTTGGTCCCCTAATCAGCTCGTTTCAACTTTCCTAGAGTGATCATCCTGTCCTGAATTCGCGTTATCTTCTCTACGAAGCCCAACAAGCACATTATTTTGGCTTGCCTGATAACCTGGCGCTGGCCTCGGTTACGAGTAACTCTGCGGAGATCATGGGAATGGGTCATCGAATAGGATACGTCCGTAAAGGTTCGATACCCTGTGCGAAGCTTTGAAACTGCTCTGACGGTTACTTCTTTTAGGCTGGGATGCCGGTTAATATCATTCCTTTGCTCTTTATCTTCATGTCTAACATCATAGGTAGACCTAGTGATTTGGGATAGCCATCCTCTTGCATTGGGTGCAACCCCAGTGCAGGTTTTCATCGACGGTATTGCCCAACTGGAGTCGCCGTACGTTGCGAAGAAGCCGGAAGCCTTCCAATCTGTCCCCAAAGTTCCCAATTTCGACAAAGAGGCTAAAGAAGCGGTGAAATATGATGGACTTCCCCCACTCACTCCAGCGAAGAAGTCTTCAGGATTGGTGGCATTTGTAAACGTCAAGACCATGTTCACTCGGTCTTCAGGCGCGGTACAACGCGTAATGGATATCGCTGACAGAACGGGCGTTGTCATCGCTCGGGAAGGACGCGTTGTGTGTTCTGGCTTGCACGCGGACTGCTTTAGCCCCGGCGTTTTGGGCGCCGAGGATCCGCTAGTCATTGACTTGGAAGGTGGGTCGATCTCTCCCAGTCTGGTAAGCTTTGGCGCCCTGCTGGGCCTGGAGGAAATTGCCGCGGAATCTTCGACGAAAGACGGCGTAGTGTTGGATCCATTACGAAAGGCAGTTCCGGCCATTATCGGCGGAGACTCTGCCATCATTCGCGCCGTAGACGGCCTTCAGTACAGCACTCGAGATGCCTTGTAAGTCGCAGCCTTTTGGGCCCG
This sequence comes from Hymenopellis raphanipes, assembly GCA_003314085.1. Lineage (NCBI taxonomy): Eukaryota > Fungi > Basidiomycota > Agaricomycetes > Agaricales > Physalacriaceae > Hymenopellis > Hymenopellis raphanipes. The sequence continues at coordinate 27,939 of QLPD01000063.1, forward strand.
ACTTTGAATGCTGCTAATTGTTGACCCCTAGACTCGCGTACCGCTCTGGCGTAACAGCCGCTATCACTGCGCCTAGTGCTCACCTGTTCTATTCTGGAATTGGGACGTACTTTTCGACGGGAGCGGAAAACAAATTGCAGACTGGTTCTATCTTGAAGGAGGTCACCGGGTTGCACCTGGCTGTGCGGCACTTTGGTGTTCCTAGTGTCAGCACGCAGATTGCTGCTCTCCGACGCCTGTTACTTCGCCCTGATGACGGTGCTTCTGGGCAGTGGTTCAAGAAGGTTGTACAGGTCAGATGGGCGGTGTGGGGATAGATTCCATGTGTCTCACGAAACTTCCTTAGGGTGTCATCCCACTCGTGGTCGAAGCGCATAGTGCGGATGTGATCGCCACATTGGTCTTACTGAAGAAAGAGGTCGAAATCGAAAAGCGGACAAGCATTAAGCTCACTATTACGGGCGCTACAGAAGCCCATATACTTGCTAAAGAACTGGGTGAGGCAGGTGTGGGCGTGGTCGTTTCTCCATCGAGACCTTTCCCAACGCTTTGGGAGGACCGCAGAATGTATGAATTCCCTTTGGGATTGTGGAATTCTGATTTAACCTACTTGACAGTCTTCCTGGGCCTCCTCTTACGGAAGATACTGGTATCTCGAAACTGCTTGCGCACAACGTGACGGTCGGTATCGGTATTTTGGAGAACTGGAGTGCACGTAACACCAGATTGGACGTTGCATGGGTGCGTCTTACTTCTTTCGTTCTCTTATCGTTGAATACGTACGAGTCATGCGTCTTCTCCAGGCGTCTCTCGAAGCGGATGGAAAGATATCAAAGGAAGAGGCGATAGGCCTCGCGTCTGTCAATCTGGAGAAACTCCTTGGTGCGGAGAGCAAGTCGCACGAGACAGATCTGGTGGCGACAATGGGCGGGGATATTCTAGAACTTGAGGCCAAGGTTGTCTCCGTTCTGTCGCCTGCAAGAGGACTGGTCGATATATTTTGAGATCCGACTAATTTAATTTTCGTCTACCTTTATCTATGATCTTACAGCGTTTTGTCAGTGGTGGCTCCAAAGCTCGTGTTGTTTTTATGGAGGCTATCGTGGGATCGATACCCAGAGTCCTCTAGACATTATCAAGAGATGATCAAAAGTGTTTGTGTCTGGATTGTGATGGTTCGTTACTGTCGGAGACAAGCTGTCAGTGGACGCATCCTGAACAGTCCCGACGGTTACCTGGTATACATCCAGATTTACGCCACTCTGTAGCTCTCTTCTGATTCTTCCCCGGGCTTCTGAGGTTATGGGAAGGTTGCGGATATAACTTGAGTCGTGAGTCGCAAGCTCCCTTCAGGTACATGGAAGTCCCCGAAGTAGCGAGTTAAATGTAGGTGGCTCGTACATTCCAACTTAACTCCTCGAAAAGCAGTCTTCGTGCACTGGTAGCAACCTTGTTTGTCGTTCTGACTTTTCTAAAGTTGGCAGAATTATTTCAATTGTAGTATGATCTGTATCATAATTTATAAAGCTTTGAAACCCGGAAATTACCTAGGGAAGAAGGACCAGTAGATAAAAATACATAGAAAGGTATATAGGTATATGAGCATACAGAGATGCAGGTCGGAGATTTCTACACGGTTCTAGCTCGGAGACGCCCATCCGGCCACTTGCGAAGGGCTCTGAGGGAGTCGCAGCTTAATTTGAGCTCGGTGCACACGCGGATGAGGCGGCCCATGGCTTCCAACGACTCATCGTCATTGGGCATGTCATCGCCTTGGAGAACGCGAACATCGACGCGTTCAAGCTTTGCCCAGCATTGGGGCGTCTCCTTCCTGACCAGAAGAAAGTCTGAAACGGCGTTACAAAGATCGGGAAGGTCATCTGCAAAGCACTCCATGTCTACCCGGGAAATTGGGGACGAGGAGAGGACTGGGGATGAGAGAGTGGGTGCGAGGGAGTCGGGTGGAAAATAAGGAGTAGTGTGGAGCCGTGTAAGGACGGGGCAGGGCGCCCGTGGAGGGACGGAAACACCGAGGGATACATGTTGAACGCTTGGTCCGATACGGGCCAGGACGCGGTCAGCATCTGGGCCATCGAGTTCAACATGAGCAATGTTGCATGCAACAGGAACTGTCTCCCAGCGCGCGTCGCTCAGCGGAGTGTCTCGAATAACCAGAGACTTGAGGGACGCGATGCGGAGTATCTGCGGGAGCGCGAGATCCGTGCCGAAGACGGGGTGTGGCGGGATATTATCGTCGTTTCGGACGACGGGGAAGAACAGAGGTGGCGCGTGCAGAGCCGATCGGGTGACGCCGTTTAATGTGAGGGAAGCCAACGACGGAAGCGAGGAGCAGAACGCCACAACGAGGCGTTCACTCAGCGGATTGAGCGCTTGTGGATCAATGTGGGTTAAGCTCAAGGTATGCAGATGCGGGAGCGAAACTGCAAGAATTGATGGTGTAAGCCGGCCCGCAGAGGTAATTGTCAGGCTCTTCAGGCGAGGAGTCAGGGAAAGCAACGAGCAGAGGTCGCCGCAGGCGTTGCTGGGCAAGTCAACGGTGATAGACGCGGTCTGTGTCAGGTAGGACGCGGGTACATTGCCCAACAAGGCGCGCAAACTTGCCGGTGACTTGAGCTTAATGCTCTGGAGATGAAGTCAGTACGGTGATGGGTAGTTTGTCGCGCAGTTCTTACTTTATAGAGCGCGCGCAAGCAAGCAGCATAGGTCAAATGGTTGACCTGAGAGAGAGCACGTGCATCGTCGAGTTCTTCGACAACTGCATATTTCAGTTCGAGAGGGAGAGTATTCCAAGACATTTGCGACGGAAAGGATGGGTCTACCTCTCGACACTGGCCTCTTTTATGTTTACGCCCTCCGACGTCCACGATCTCCGGCCTGGATGGAATTCGCGAAAGCCTCCGAAGACAACACACCACAACAAGCGAGATCGACGTCAACTAGGCCCAGTAAGCCTAATAGATTCCTAGAGACTCTAACCGTACTCGTCGGAGGAAACGGCATCCTTGTCGGAATAGCTCATTGTACGCCGTCGGGCATTATCCTTCCTCAAATGGGTTACACCCAAGTACGCCATTGTACGGTAATCGACCCGACGTCTACGCAATTTGGACTGAATGCCCGGACGATGTCCAATAGCCTATGTACTTTACCATCCGTGTATGGTATGATGAGATGCCGAATCGTGCTGAAGAAACCCCGAAGTCCACGACTGATGCTAGAGCCGGACCTGAGTCCAGAGGACGCCATACTCGTTTATCCAAATATCCAGAAAGGACTGATCCACGATCCTGAGAGCTGTTGGCTTCAGCAGTAGTCACTCTGTTCCTTTAACCACGCAACGCCGACGAAGGCGCGCAGCAGTGGAAATCTCGGGTTTTGACATAAAGCGTCATAGTTTCACGCGACTCGCCTATTTCCCCAAACCTCGGCGAGGCCAGAGCACGCCCATAGCATTCTGGGAGGATACAGCAAGCTGATACATGTGAAACCCCTCCGCATAGATGATCAGCTACCCAAAACGCCAGGTAAAGTCGGAGACAACGGCAGACAACAGCGGAACAGCTATCGTGAGCTCAATTCCTCCGTCCCTTGACGGGGCCACTCCGTGCTATGTACGAGAGTCAATTTGAGAAGCTGATGTGTTCTGCTCTCTTGCACGGAGGACCTGGAACGCGCGTTTGCGATGATGCTTGGAAGGAGACCATCTAGACCGGACACTTTACATGAGGCGAGGGCTCCTACACGTTCGCTTCTAACCAAGAATAATCGGAACAAGAGCCATTTAAGTTGTCAAGAGGCATTTGAGCGTGTTTCAGCGACATCCCGCAACGAAGGCGGTGACCACAGAAAGGACCTGATAATCTAATCTCACGATTCTCAGTATTCATTTGGGGCAGCATGATATGAGACGTACGATGAGATCGACGATGTCAACGCTAGACGATAAGCGCAATCCCTTGGATGATCATGGTAAGATCTTCATCGAAGAGGCTAAAGCAGGTCCCCATCTGCCGAAAAGAAAAAAGCTCTAGTTCAAGCTGACACTCCAATTCAATACGAACAAATGATGTTCCAAAGTGCGAGCATACAACGAGATCCAGGCGCACTATCTCGGTCAACTTTCAATTTCGAGTGTCTTCAAATCTATTGAGAAGAGTCTTTTTTATAACGGAGAAAGGCGGCGCACGGAACTAATTGCGATCTCACAGCAGTGAACCTTATATTGAGGCCAGATTCAAAAGGAAACCTGTACACGTCAGGCGCTCTTGCGCCCACGGAGCCATCGTAGAAGGAACTACCGCGAAGAGAAGATCACATTTCGCCGTGGGCCAATAAGCATACCAAAGGAGGACGAACGTCACAAGAGCCAACCAAGACAGCCTGTAGGTAAAGCGAGGAGTTGAACGCGCAGATAACGAAGAACTGATGACCCGTTGGATTCGGTGGCGGGAGAGGGGAATTCCGACGCGAGAGCAGTGGTAGTACAAGTATTCGCTGTATTGTGCTCCTTGTCAGATCCAATGTTTCTAGAATGTTTCATGGCAAATAAAAGCAACAGTTCGCAGTGTCTCTTGCCTATCTCCGGTTCGTTTCAAATGGTAGCTAAGACAGACTGCAGGAAGGATGAAGAACTTGAACGTTCTAAAGTTTGTCTGTAAGGAATTGCAGAGGGCAAATATTGACAAACACAAAGGCTCCTACCGGGCGATGCCGAACGGTAGCACTGTACCCACAACCACGACAGCACGAGCCTAGCGTTCGTTGTCGGTCTAGTCTACCGGTATGACTGTAATTCGCTCTCGTACCATTCCCCCTTCGGGCAAAGAAGCGCGTCGCCGCATGAAAGGAATGAGCTTCTTCGCGTGCTATCCAATCGCAAGACAACTATCAAACTGGTGACCCCAATTCACACAGGCTATATAATTGAGCAAATTGGCTAGATACCCACAGTAACGCCTTCCACAATGTCGACTGAGCAACCGTTCAAAATTTCCGTCTCTGACGATAAACTTGACCTCCTTCGCCGCAAGCTCGACCTCTGCGTCTTTCCTGATGAGCTTGAAGACTCTGGGACAAGCTATGGTGCACCACTCGCAGACATGCGCCGTCTAGTTGATTACTGGAAAACTGGCTTCGACTGGCGCGCTCAAGAAGCGGCTCTCAATGCTGAACTTCCTCAATTTACCCGGGACATCGAGGTCGCCGGCTTCGAGACGCTCAACATTCATTACGTGCGTCAAACGAGCAAGGCTGTGGACGCTATTCCACTCTTATTCGTGCACGGTTGTAAGTCGGCTTTTACGCATTACTTGCTCCAAACCTGCTCCGCTCACTGACGTCGCACTAGGGCCCGGCAGTTTCTTGGAAGTTCGCAAAATCCTTCCGCTATTGACGGCTGTGTCTCCCGAGCATCCTAGTTTCCATGTCGTGGCTATGAGCCTCCCAGGATACGGCTTTTCGCAGGCACCGTCCAAAAAGGGTTTCAGAATCGCGCAGTATGCTGAGGTATTGTAGCGCGAAATGTATGAAGACGTCATCAACTCACCTGAATAGGTTGGCCACAAGTTGATGTTGGCACTTGGCTATAACGAGTACGGTGAGATGACTATGCTAGACCTGCTCCCACTCTGGACTTAGTAATCATTAAATTAGTTACGCAAGGGGGTGATTGGGGTAGCTTGGTCAGTGTCTTCAACTCAGCCTGTACATTTGTCCTGACATAACGATGTAGATCACTCGCGTGATGGCCCTTCAGTATGGGGGAAAGCACGCAAAAGCGTGGCATACTAATATGCCAATGTGCGTCCAGTCTCTTCCTTCCATCGTCAATGCCGACTAAGGACTCGACAACATGTTAGGGGAATCCCACCGCCTGTTACTCGTCCTGTTTCGTATCTTAAACATCTGGTTACGCCTTATACCGCCCGCGAAAAAGCAGGAACGCAAAGGTCTAAATGGTGGGACGAGCAAGGGAAAGGTTATTTCTTGGAACAATCGACTCAACCTCAGACTCTCGGTATGTCAACGCATTCAGTAACATGTCGATCTAAGTGTATATTCAGGATACTCATTGGCCGATTCTCCCGTGGGTTTACTCGGTTGGATTTACGAGAAGCTGCTCTCCTGGACTGACAAGTACCCTTGGACCGACGATGAAGGTGTTCCCAATCATCGTGAAACCTACTGCGCGCCACTGACTACGCTTCAGTTCTCACCTGGATCTCCATCTATTTGTTTTCCAGGGCTGGGCCAACAGCTTCTGCCCGAATCTATTATGAGACGTATCAAAGCGGAGACTGGCAACGGCTTATGCTACAACGGCCTTCCATTCCAATGGGCATTTCTGTCTTCCCCGCGGAACTTATGATTCATCCCCTTTCGTAAGCGATGGCTACGCTTGAAGGACCGACCTTCATCCTAACGGCCTTTTTAGCTGGTACAAGATTAACGGAAACCTCGTCTTCAGCAATACATCTCATACCAAAGGTGGTCACTTTGCTGCGTGGGAGACACCAGATGTGTTAGTGAAAGACCTGCATAAGATGTTTGGCAAGGGTGGTCCTGCTTTTTCTGTTGTTCCCGGTAAAACCGGATATGAGTCGCCACAAGCCTAATAATGATTAAGCTTGATGGTTTCAAATGCTGGTATGGTACAAATCGATTTGTGTGCAGATCCAGAGTGTCCGTGTCGAAGAATATTGAGATATGCGTCATCGTGTGTATGTGAGTTACAAGGTAAGTAGCTCTCTGTCAGCAGCTAGGGAAGCGTACTCTCAGCGTTCTCTCCCGGTTCTTTCCAGCCACATTCATTTAACATTCACGTAGTCTTCGGTCCCAGAGGCTCAGAAAAGCGAGTTAGGAGGACAACCTAATTGGGCAAACTCGCTGGTACTCCACGTGGCCGTAACTTTACTACTCTCACGGTCACCTTGCTCTCGCCTCCTCTTGTTGCTTGCTGCCAATTACTATTGGCCAGTGCAGTCTGTTGACCTTTCCTCGGGACGCGCAATGCCGACAGAAAACTTAGCACAACGACAGCATTAAACCACAAAGTAGTGAAGTACAGTCATCACGAACTGGACTAAGCTCTCGGTAAACTTCTCACTCGGCCACTCGCCGTATCACGAGAATGGCTTTCGCGTGCATCGACCTGGTGGCCTCGAATGCACCTGGACTATAAAATAGGAAGAATCTATCTCGGTTTTTCCCAAGCAGTGCCTTTCACGATGTCAACTGGACAACCCTTCAAAATCTCTGTCTCTGATGACAAAATCGACCTCCTTCGCCACAAGCTCGATCTTTGCGTCTTTCCTGATGAGCTCGAGGACTCTGGAACGAGTTATGGCGCGCCACTTGCAGATATGCGCCGTCTAGTTGACTACTGGAAAACTGGCTTCGACTGGCGCGCTCAGGAAGCGGCTCTTAACGCTGAACTTCCTCAGTTTACTCGAGACATTGAGGTCGACGGCTTCGAGACGCTCAATATTCACTACGTGCATCAGAGGAGCAAGTCTGTGGACGCGATTCCACTCTTGGTCGTGCACGGCTGTAAGTCTGCCCATCTGTTCTACCTGCTTCGTTCATTGTGCGTTACTATTAGGGCCAGGCAGCTTTTTGGAAGTTCGCAAAATCCTTCCGCTCCTGACGGCCACGGCTCCCGACCATCCGAGTTTCCATGTCGTGGCTATGAGCCTGCCGGGATACGGGTTTTCTCAGGCGCCGTCGAAGAAAGGCTTCAGAGCTGCGCAGTATGCTGAGGTATGTGGTTTACACGAAATGATACCATCCACTCACCGGAGCAGGTTGCTCACAAATTGATGTTGGCCCTCGGCTATAATGAATACGGTGAGTTATGCTTTGACCTTCGCTCATGACCGTACATTTGGTACTCACGAATCGAATCAGTTACACAAGGTGGCGACTGGGGTAGCTTGGTAGGTGTCTTCTTCTCAATTCGGCATGCATTCTGGCATTTGTACTGAACTAAAACTGTAGATCACTCGCGTCATGGCCGTGCAGTATGGCGGTAAGCATGTAAAGGCATGGCATACCAATATGCCAATGTACGTCCAGTTTCTGTTTGACTGGCGGGTGAGCTCAACTATTTAAAAGGGGATATCCGCCGCCTATCACTCGTCCTATTGCGTATCTGAAATACTTGGTAACGCCGTATACTGCCGCTGAGAAAGCAGGCACACAACTGTCTCAACAGTTTGAACAGCAAGGAATGGGCTATTACAGGGAGCAAGCTACTCAACCTCAGACCCTTGGTATGTTAACACAACTGTCAAAGTGTGATACAGTATCTGACTACTTGTCCAGGATATTCTTTGGCCGATTCCCCCGTGGGTCTCCTGGGTTGGATTTATGAGAAACTGCTTGGCTGGACTGACAAGTACCCGTGGACTGACGATGAAGGTACATTTTTTCATCATGACACGGCACTTGACGCAGCTGAATAACTACTCTTCAGTTCTCACCTGGATATCCATATACCTTTGGTCCAGGGCCGGTCCAACAGCTTCCATTCGTATCTATTACGAGGCTTTTCAAGGCGGAGACTGGCAACACTTCATACGACAAAGACCTTCCATTCCGATGGGTATCTCTGTCTTCCCTGCGGACCATAGCAATCGTCCGCTTTCGTAAGAAATAGTTTTGGGTGACCGCCATTCAGTCTAACGACCTCTATAGCTGGTACACAAGTAACGGAAATCTCGTCTTCTGCAATGCAGCTCATACCAAAGGGGGCCACTTTGCTGCTTGGGAGACCCCGGATGGGCTAGTGAAAGACTTGCATAAGATGTTTGGGAAGGGTGGTCCTGCTTTTGCTGTTATTCCCAGTAAAACTGGGTATGATTAGCCAAAGCCGTTTGTAACTCTACCTTGATGGTTTCGTACAGGAAATAATTTATTCGGTACATATCTACTATGTCCAAGAAGAATATTATTTAAGGTGTGTGTAGTCTAAAATATCTAGAATGATTTCATGAAGTGAGCGCCTCTCCGGACGGGGGAAGCGGTGCGCCGACTGCCTGAGCAATTTGCGTTTTGTTGAGCAAGGCAGCATATTTCGGTTGGACGAACATGGCCCTATGATACCGTCAGAATTTAGATGAATAAGAGACTTGTTGACGTACTTGGCCTCAACCAAAAGCTTGCCCTTCAGGTCTTCTATCGAACCTGACACCCAAACCTTTCTCCCTTTGATTTCGTCTACTTTCGTCCTGATAACGACGAATTGATCGGCACGCGTAGGAGCGCGGTAGGACAGAGTTAGAGTAGCCGTAACTCCAACTTTCTCCGGAAGATTTACGAATGCCTGAGTCAGATCAGGACCGAGAACGAAGGTGACCGCAGCTTCAAGGGCGTACCTCTCTACCAAGACTCTCATCTAGTAGCGTAGCTAATAGTCCACCGTGGACGATACCATCGTGACCGCACACTCCCCGGCCAAGATGGACCAAAATCCACGCCTCCGACTCGTCTTTCTTGGCCCGAACAAGCGGAGGAAGAGCGAGCTTGCCTGGTCCCCGCAGTGCGCCTCCAGTCAAGTGATTAACACGCCTGTCCGCAGGTGCATCGGCGTACGGTCGGGTCTCGTACCATTCGTCAGCGTCGGGGTCTTCTCGTTTCTGGCGTAATATAGGAAGACTCTGAAGGGTATCCTCTAAGTTATTGACATGATTGATGGCTTCCGGCGATGTCAAATCCGCTATCGGAGGCGGCGCGCGCGGAGGGTATAGCAGTCGGATTTCTTCTGGAGGATATAGCGTGCCGACCAAGTAGAATCCGAGCCCGCCAAGGCCACCCAAGATATATCGTGTATGTGGTACGCGTCTCGGCGGTGGTGGTGGTTGGGTGCTCATACGACGCACTGCTACACCCACATTATTAGGCCGCGCTGTTGCTTGTCGTGCAAGTCCTGCTCGCAATGCGCTGAACATCGTAGATGGTGGTGGTACGAGAAAGACCTGTGTTCCGCTCCGGAAGGAGCACGGAGCAGGCAGTGGCCGGCAGTGATCATAACCGAGACCGATCACTCAAAAACGATGATCTCACTGGCAGTGGCAAACAAGCACTGAAATACTAGTCATGGTACTACAGTGTGCGGTACTCTTCTACGCTACGACATATTCAAGTCGCGTTATAAGCTTCTTGAATTTGATGCAACTGGTATTCTAGAGGCACATTGTTTGAGCAAGCAGATGAGAAACCGATCGAAGAAATGACACACTCATAAGAACACAGCTTCGCGACAACGGCTGCATATTGCGAAGTCCATCCTCAATCACAGCCTGTAATTCACATTCCTTCTCTGACGGCGGCGCTGACGGACTACGTTGGGCTTTCAGAGCAGCCAGCTCATCAAAGAGAACCTTGCTAGCCATTATCCATATAGTCTGGAAAATCAACGGTCAATGAGAATGGTACGACTGGAATAGGACTACTCACACCAAGAAGGGGATTGATGAATTGGGTACGCGATCCCAAGTGGATAGAAGACACCATGCGAAAGATCGCCAATGCCGCATTCAATACTTTTTGCCGAGAATGCACATTTGAAGTTGCAAACAGACCATGCAGCTGCAGAAAGCCAGCATACGTCAAGCTATGTGTGACGAACAGGGCACGCATTTTTGCCGGAGTCCGATTCGACAATTGATCCGGAGGTGTCAAATCATTCCTCAGCTTCTCAAGTAAGCCATCGAGTGCCGCAAAGCGATTGAAGAATTTGTCAGATTCCTCTTTACTCATATCTACGGGGCCGATTATTAATATTAATCTCCCGCAGATTTCATAGAACCAGTTACGTACTTGGCTTCCACTGTCCTACGCAATCGTTCGATCTGTGCCACAGAATAATTGCTCTGCTAAACAAAGCTCTCGTGGAGTGAAAATCTCCTCCGGCCGGGGGCTCTCCATTTAGGTACTTTCGGACGGTACTACTAGTGCGCAAGTTGGGAGCATATCCGCCCTACAGAATAAAGAGTTAGAGGTCAAACAACACTATTGAAAAACACGCCACCTTCTCATAAGCGTCCTCTTCCAAAGGCCACGGAGTATCCAGTTGTCCGTTCAAGACACTCGCAGGGAACGTCACATTGGGCTCCGATCCGAGCGCCACAGCCCAGCCGTTGTCTAGTATAACACCAACCCAGCACGCCTCGACGCGTTCGCCCTCAGTAATAGCATCAACGTTGGAGGACCACACGGCCTTATCATTTTCAGGCGGATTGCTGGACCGAATCTTCATGAATCCCGCCACCATCCCAATCGACATCCCAGTCGAGACATGATACTTCCCTTCCAAAAACCGTCCGCAGGCAAAGAAGTAATACGCAAGAAGAAATTCCGCTTGGATAGTCTGTATAACCTTGTGTGGATGTGATTTCGACAGAGCAGTCGACACTTCAGACACCGCACGCGAAAGGTACACGTTTTCACAAGCCGTCAACGATGGCGTCCCAGAAAAATGTATGCCCCAAAGGTAGGCAGCCGTAAGCAGGGCGGGAATGGGGCGTGATGGGTGTCCGGCAGGCTGAGTACCTAGCGCGGCCGCTCGAAATCTAGCAGGGTTCAAGAAGAACCCAACTTCCGACGCGAAACTCAGAAAGTGGTCGACCCTGCGGCAAGATGTCAGAGACGCGACAAACGTGATGAAGAGAACGAGATTTACAATGCCGGTCTCATCTCCATAGGAGGCTCCGGCGATAAAGAACATTCTACCTCCCCTGTCGAACCCGGTTCGGGCACTAAACATAATTAAACGAATGCAGGAACCAGCTAAAGGCAGGCATCTCACCTGAATCGCGTTGGAGATAGGGATAATGAAGGTAGACAGGTTCCCCGTATGCCGTCTCGGGATGTTCGAGTTCGTAGATGCGAGCCTCGACACGGGCAATGTTCTCCTCCAGTATTTCTGATCTAGAGCGCCCCTGCTTGTCTGTGTACTCGCAGTCCTCTGGAGTACTGGTACGACTGCAAGGAGTACACACTGGACGCGCACCGTCGCATCTCTGAGGAGAAATTAGTTAGATTAAATGAAAAACACCAAACGTATTGACCATTTTGCGCCGGCGACAGTGAATACATGCCTGGCCTCTCAAGAGAACCGCGTTGTACTGTGAGTTTGCTTTCGACATGGAGAGATATTGTGTTGTAAAGTGGAATGGGAGGCTTGGAGTTATCCTCCGTCACTGTACATCCTTAAATAGGCGCGTCAAAATATTGTATGTGAACGCAAATCCCAGAAAAGGACACGATACATCATTCCTAGATGAGAAATAGGCTCGTTCCTGCTGTCGAGTTTGTCAGTACAGTTCGTGTTCAGTATTTGCGCATGCGTGACTTTGGAGGCGCGCATATTCCCGTTTAGGAATTTCGACAACCACGATCGGCATAGTGATTGACAATCGCGTCGTCGATGGGAACGGAGGCCCCTATATTGGAAAATTAGGTGAATAAGCGGGATGAAAGAGACATTAGACCTTGTAGGAGTGACGAGTATGGCGTCGTTTCGCCGCGGCGTGATACGTGCATAAAACAACTGAATAATGATACCTCAAAGATCATGATGGTGAGAGCTGAGGCATGGACACTAGTCGGGGAACCGGTGGAATGTTGGTAAAGCGATGACATTCCTTTCACATTCAGTGCTTGAGAACGGTCGTGACTTCGTATTATGTGTCCTCTCAATCGCCGAACCATCCCCAAGGAGTTTGCCTGATAGAGCAGAACTCGCGGGGAAACAGCACCTGCCCCTCCGTTTCAGACGACTTCGAAGTCTAGGTGCCCAAGACGCAATGATTCGAATGATTGAAACACGAGGCTTCCTCGGAACGCAGGGGTTCCAGACGGTGGAGTGCAATATACTGCTGAGAAGTTAGCTTCTGGACGTTGAGCTTGGCACGATACTATTGTATTCAGCACAGCACTCTTTCTCTAATTCTGCAAAGAACAATTGAGACGTCGAAGGCACAAATGATGATCCGCTCACCGTGGAATACGAGTTCCAAAAGTCAGTGGGGTTTTGTATGTCCTGTAACTTGGCGGGGCGTCTCGGACGGTGCCTCAGGTCATCCCTGGCGTTATACATAAGCCCGGCTTCAAGGAAAATACGGGTGGCGCATACCCTTCTAGAACATATTGCACATCCAATTTAGAGTTGCGAAAAGTAGGCGGGTCCGGTCCACGCAGTTGATCGAAAGCAATGATAGCGTCCTTCTTGTATTTGAACTGAACGAATGCATATTGATGCGGTTGTCCAGCCGCGTCAGATACTGCAGCAGACAATATCATCATTGAGTGTCCACTATTGTGAAAGAGCAAACGCACGATGCCAAACCCGCTGAATCTGTCCCCATTTCGAAAAAAAGTCCTTCAATAAATTCGTCTTGGTCGCCCAGGGAATATGGCGCACAGCCAGCTTTCGATGCGGAGGTATACCCTCGCGTTGGTCGAACGTATAACGCGCGTCGTTCGCAACTTGAAACTGAAAGGCCGAAGTAGAATTGTATTGAGCATGAAGCGGCGTGAGCCCTCCCGGAAGCACAATGGGATTGCTCTTGGTGGCGTTCACAAAAATCTCGGCCTCTCTTTTTGTGTAGAAGTCGCAAAAAGCGTCCCCCACCCAGTCATTATTGAGGCTGATCGCGACGCGTAAATAGACGACGCGCCCGTGCTGCTGCAGTATGCGGTACAGTGTTTCTGCCTGGGTTCCTTGGGGAATTTGGCTGAGGTAGAGGTAGGGCGTGACTGTCGACGTCGTGGAAAAGTGGCTCATCCGTCGCAGCAGTCTGCTTGCTGTGCACGTCCTGCGCGCGCGTGTGAGCCGTGAGCAGAGCACCGACAATGAGCTCATGCTGGTGCAAGATCAAGCTGAACCGATCAAATTTACTCACGCTGTTTCTGACTACTGATTCACACAACCCACACATTTTCCTATGGCTCTATGGACACCTCGTCCGTTGGGACTTTGAAAGGTAAAGTGTAGAGGATACATTATTTGAAGACTGCAGCCGAACACAACGAAAACTTGACACATTTGTCAATCTTCACAATGATCACCGGCCTTTCCCTCTGGTTTTCGCGACTTGAATATGCCACGGTCTCTAACAGCGTGCATAATATCATTTACATTTCTATCTGCAACTTCGGCATCCCCAGATCTCTTTCTCCCTAGCCCAGAAGTCAATACGCAATGGCCAGGTCACCCCGAAGGAGGAACACTCTCACCAACAATTGCCCAGTTCCTCGTACTCGGTATCCGCAACGTCTCACACTCTATCTGCCATCCACAATGTCGACTCAGGCTTGCAAGCCAGATGCGATACATCGAGTACGCAGATGAAGGACTCGAGTGTCCACCTAGACTGAGGCTTTCAATGAACGAAGCCTCATCTTCCCCATCTGCCATTGGGAAACGAACACTCGATGATCTATCAAACTTTGCATCAAACGTCCAAGGACAACACGGTATCGAGATATATCCCGACGCCGAATGCAGTGTAGACAGAACAGGAACCCACGGCGTGAGCTCATCAGCATGGTTCCCAATGATGAAGACGCCAGGTAGTAGAAATGGATCGGGTGTCTCGCTGAAGGGATTGAATGCATGGACATGAAGGTGCTCTCGAGTCTCCTTTGAGTAATGACTCCAGGACATACGGGCTCTTAGATCTATCCCGCATCCATGGTATCCCTCCGAGATCAGGATATGGGTGAGCAGGCCGTTTCCGCAGCTGAAGCCGTTCCTTAACGTGTCAACATATCAGGGTGTGGAGAAGCAACGAACCCGAAGTCAAGGAATCCATTCGGAGGGCGATCGTCGTAGGAATATTTCCACAAGAGGATGAGATATGTCGCGATCCCAATGTCCTGGATATCCATTAGTACTGTCAGATATCGTACAATGGCAAGTCTACCTCAAATACATGCTTCAAGGGGTCCGTAGCCTCCTGCCACGAGTTTACAAGATGCTTATACTTCTCCCTCATCTCCAGATACCTATCTTGGTACACCTCTCGTGGTACCAGATTATCGTGTCGGACCCTCTTTTTATAGTTGGTCATGGCGCCCCAACCATATCGCTGAAGGGTATCTAGTAACGCCAGCGATGTGCGGAACAAGCGTGAATTGACATCTGTAGGTGTAGCAGGGAGTGGTAGTACATCGATTTGGAGCGTAGGAGGATCAGAGTCTAAATAACGGAAGCCGATGTGAGATACCGCCGGGTGGTAGTACGGTAGCGGTGAGCCGAGAGGTGTCAACACGAGAACAGTGGGAAGATCGTCATCATCTCGCGCGTATAGGGTACAGTATTGCTCTAAAGGAGCGTCCCGGCCTGGCCGACGAGGTAGCAAGCGCCTATGTATACATCGAAGTGGGACATATCCCTCGAGTATAGGAATCTCGTGAGGGAAATTGTCTGTTGCATCGGACAGCTGCTCAGAGCGAAGAATGAGTGTAGAATTGTATTCTGGGTGCTCAACAAGTTGTACAAGGGCTATCTGGAACTGTAAACGCGTCAGTAAAGGAGAATAGGTTGGAGATAAGTCACAGACAAGATCTTTGGGAAAGCCAGCACTGCAGTATAACAAGGATGTCCATGGATGTCCAGTACTAGAGAGTGGCGGTAGATTTGACCCTTCCAAGTCCGTTTTTGGCTCAAATCTTGGTCTGATCGGAGCGGACATGAGAAGAAGAAAAAGAGAGCAACACGTGATGACGATCACCTTTCTCCCTCAACAGCCATCGATGTCGTTCTCCTTACACGGCCAAGGCCTTAAACTCGATACCCGAGCCGACATTGAGCCACATCTGGCCGGCGTCGACCCCACTAAAATAGAAGAGATCCATCTTGGTGGCAATACCCTCGGCGTCGACGCGTCGGAAGCCCTTGCAGAGTTTCTAGCAAAGGCTATTAACCTCAAGGCCAGTCAGATTCCTATCGTTTCTCGTCAACAATAACACGCCCAGTAGATCGCAGACTTTGCGGATATATTTACTGGGCGCCTCATTACCGAAATACCCCTCGCCCTCACCGCCATCTGCAACTCCCTAATCGACAAAACCAGCCTCGTCGAGCTCGATCTGAGCGACAATGCCTTCGGGGGCAGATCCGTCGATCCCATCGTTCCCTTCCTCACCAACAACCGCTCTTTCCAAATCCTAAAGATCAACAATAACGGTCTTGGCCCAGCCGGCGGCAAGGTCCTTGCCAATGCTCTCCTGGAGTCCGCGAAAATCAGTCAGTCCAAAGGCGAAAAGTCCAACCTCCGCACCGTCATCTGCGGACGTAATCGTCTCGAGGACGGCTCTGCACCGTTTTGGGCAGAGGCATTCGCGGCACACGGATCCCTCATCGAGATTCGCATGCCCCAGAACGGCATCCGCATGGACGGGATAACCGCCCTCGCGCGCGGTTTAGCAAAGAACCCCGGTTTGGAGTACATCGATCTTCAGGATAACACGTTCACATTCGAGGGCGAGCTTACTGGTGTTCAGGCATGGACAAATGCCCTTTCCTCATGGCCAGAGCTAAAGACGCTAAATCTCTCAGATTGCGTTCTGTCGGGCGATGGCGAGGTCCCATTATTGGTGTCGAAGCTTGCGGAGGGGTCAAATCCCAAGCTGCGTACTCTGCAGTTGCAGAACAACAATTTAGAGGCGGCGACGTTCGAGTTGTTCGCGAATAATATTGCGACGAATCTGAAGAGCCTTATGTCGTTAGAGCTCCAGTGGAATGAACAGGAGGAAGATGACGAGTTCCTAGAGGCCGTTGGTTTGACTATGAAGGCACGCGGTGGCAAGCTTTTCGTGTCGGACGAGGAAGAGGAAGAAGAGGAGAAAGAAGCGGAGGAAGAGGCGAAGGAAGAGAAAGAGGTCAAGGAAGAGAAAGAAGCGGTCCTTGCAGAAGCTGTACAGCCAGCGCCTGCCCCAGCAAAGAAGGACGTCACAGACGAGCTGGCAGAGCTTCTAGGCAAAGTTGAGATCAAGTAGACGTAGATGTTGTTAATCAGGTAAATTGGATACTCGTTGGTACATATATATCCTATTCATTTGTTGTACGTTAAGAGGGTGGTCGCCCAGGACAATCTTTGGTAGACAGCTCCCAGGCTGAGGGTCGATTCAACATTAATACCTCGCAAGTTGCAGGTTTCAAATGATCTACAAGATTTGTGACAATAAGATGTGTATACTTCGATAAACCCTCAGAACCACTTTACAACCGTGCTTGCGCAGATTCATACCCGGTTTTACCGGGAACGACTGAGAAAGCAGGACCACCCTTTCCATACATCTTACGCAAGTCTTTCACTAGCATATCTGGCGCCTCCCAAGCAGCAAAGTGACCGCCCTTGGTGTGAGAGGTATTGCTGAAGACGAGATTTCCATTCGACGTGTACCACCTTGTTAGACTGTTAGAATGTACGCAGGCCATTGAACTTCATGGCTTACGAAAGGGGACGAACTATAAGTTCAGCGGGAAAGACAGAGATACCCATCGGAATAGAAGGCCGTTGTCGTGCGAAGTTTAGCGAGTCTCCGTTCTGATAAGTCTCATAATAAATACGAGTGGAAGCCGTTGGGCCAGCCCTTGAGAACAAGTATATGGAAATCCAGGTGAGAACTGAAGCGTTGTCAGTGGCGTGCCGCAAGTTTCATGCTGAGTGAAAACACCTTCGTCATCGGTCCAAGGGTACTTGTCAGTCCAGGAGAGCAGCTTCTCGTAAATCCAAGCGAGTAAACCCACGGGTGAATCGGCCAACGAATAGCCTGGACACATCTTTAGATTTAACTGCGCCACATATCATTGGTCGCGCAGACATACCGAGGGTCTGAGGTTGGGTGGCTTGTTCCATGTAATAACCCCTTCCTTGCTTGTCGAACTCTTTAAACTTGTGCAATCCTGCTTTCTCAGCTGCAGTATATGGCGTCACCATATGCTTCAGGTATGCAACAGGACGAGTAAGAGGCGGCGGGAATCCCCTAAGATGTAAACGAGTCGTTAATAGTTCATTAGATATTCAACAAAGAAATAGGCCCACACGGGGAAATTGGTATGCCACGCCTTTACATGCTTGCCACCATACTTGAGGGCCATTGCCCGAGTGATCTACATCGACATTTCAATACGAGGCGGTCCCGGTGAACAAAAGAAGTCGACTCACCACGCTACCCCAGTCACCACCTTGCGTAACTGATTCATGATTACTAAGTCTCCATTCACAGCAGGTCAAGCACATTCATCTCACCGTATTCGTTATACCCGAGAGCTAACATCAGCTTGTGACCAACCTCAGCATATTGCGCGATTCTGAAGCCCTTTTTGGACGGCGCCTGCGAAAAGCCGTACCCCGGGAGGCTCATAGCTACGACATGGAAACTGGGATGCTCGGGAGCGACAGCCGTCAATAGCGGAAGGATTTTGCGAACTTCCAAGAAACTGCCGGGCCCTGATGCGACGTCAATGAAACGAAGCACGTCATGTGTAAGAACCGACTTACAGCCATGTACGAACAAGAGCGGGATGGCGTTCACCGCCTTGCTCGTCTGATGCACGTAGTGAATGTTGAGCGTCTCGAAGCCGGCGACCTCAATATCCCGAGTAAACTGGGGAAGTTCAGCGTTAAGAGCCGCTTCTTGAGCACGCCAGTCGAAGCCGGATTTCCAGTAGTCAACGAGACGACGCATATCTGCGAGTGGTGCACCATAGCTTGTCCCAGAGTCCTCTAGCTCATCAGGAAAGACGCAGAAGTCGAGCTTTCGGCGAAGGAGGTCGAGTTTATCGTCAGAGACAGAGATTTTGAAGGGTTGCCCAGTTGACATCGTGGATGCGGTTGATCATTTGGAAAAGGCCGGAAGACTCTTGTGATTTTATAGTCCAGGTGCATTCGAGGTCACCAGGCCGAAAGTCAGCTTGCTATTATTGGGTCGGACGCGAAGCATGTTCTCTCGATGCGGCGATGCTACTGACTTCTTTGATCGAAGTGGGCATTTTACGAGAGCGAGATTGCATACAGTCATCACAGTAGACCGACGAGCGGACGCTAGGCTCTGTGGTTGTTGTGGTGTCGTTGTTGACTGGAGTCTCGAGGTAGGCCCGTATTCGGCATTACCCGATAGTAATCGAGCCTGTCTGCAATTTCAGCCCACCACCCTATCTCGCCGACCCATGCTATTGCTTTGATACGCCTGGACGACTCGGAGATGGGCAAGGGACACTAAGATTGCTTCCCGCTGTCAGTAAACAGTGCAGTGACACTGATTCTGACAAGGAGCAAAATACAGATGCTTCTAGTACCTTCCTGCATCCTTCAAGGTAAAGTTACAGTGCCTAAGCGTACCCGGTTTTACCAGGAACGACAAAACATCTCATGCAAGTCTTTCACTAGTGCATTCGGGGTCTCCCAAGCAGCAAAGTGACCGCCTTTCGTATGAGCTGTATTACTAAAGACAATATTTCCGTTACTTCTGTACCAGCTACGGAGGCCGTTAGAGTGCGTGCTGGTCATTCAAAACCATTACTTACGACAAGGGAGAAATGATAGGTTCCGCGGGAAAGACAGAAATGCCCATTGGAATAGCAGGATGTTCTCGTATAAAGTGCTCCACGTTCTCGCTCTGCTAAGTCTCATAATAGATGCGGAGAGACGCTGTAGGACCAGCCCTGGAAACCAATAGATGGAAATCCATGTAAGAACTGAAGTGTAGTTAGTCGGTGTTGTTTCGCGACGACTGACATGCCTTCATCGTCTGTCCAAGGGTCCTTGTCACTCCAAACATACAGTTTCTCATAAATTCAGCCCAGCAAACCCACGGGCGAATCGGCCAGAGAATATCCTGAAAGAGTGCTTAAATATAGTTGGCGACATGTTGTTGGTTGCGGGGACATACCGAAGGTCTGGGGTTGGGTGGCTTGTTCATAGTAATAACCTCGTCCTTGCTTGTCGAACCATTGAGCAGTTTTCATTGCAGCTTTTTCAGCTGCAGTATATGGCGACACCAGATGTTTAAGATAGGCAACAGGCCGAGTAACAGGCGGCGGGATTCCACTAGGAGTCTTTAGTAGTTCATCACCCTTTCAAAGAAAACCTGGTCATACACTGGCATATTGGTATGCCATGCCTTTACATGTTTGTCACCATACTGAAGGGCCGTCGCGCGAGTAATCTATAGCGCCATCTCACTACCGGCGAGGAAGTTGAAGTAAGACGGCTTACCCAGCTACCCCAATCGCCTCCTTGCTTAACTGATTCGTGATTATTAAGAGTTGCAGCGGGTCAAGTATCCTCAGCTTACCGTACTCGTTATAGCCGAGTGCCAACATTAATTTGTGGGCAACCTGTCCGGCCTCCAGGCGTGTTCGTGACATTCACATCTCTATCGCGTGAATCTACCCACCTCGGCATGTTGGGCGATTCTGAAACCTTTTTTCGACGGCGCCTGTGAAAAGCCATATCCCGGGAGACTCAGGGCTACGAAATGGAAACTAGGATGGTCGGAGCTAGTGGCCGTCAACAGCGGAAGGATTTTGCGAACTTTTAAAAAATGCCGGGCCCTAATAACGCGTCGTCGATGAACGGAGCAGGGAAAGAAGAAGGACATACTCATAGCCATGCACGAACAAGAGTGGAATCGCCACCTTGCTCTTTTGATGTATGTGTCTCGAGTAAATTGGGGAAGTTCAGCGTTAAGAGCCGCCTCAAGAGCGCGCCAGTCGAAGCCAGTTTTCCAGTAGTCAACTAGACGACGTATATCTGCGAGCGGTGCACCATAACTCGTGCCAGAGTCCTCGAGCTCATCAGGAAAGACGCGGAGGTCGAGCTTGCGCCGAAGCAAGTCAATCTTATTGTTCGGCGATTAGATCACGTCAGCTTGAATTTCCCACGTCCACCTTCTTCTCTTCCCATCAACAAGCGCGACTGCGTCCCCACTTGCGCCATCCCAACACGGCTTCCATTTTCAGTTCATTGTGTCTGTCCTTATGTTCGCCACTCCCATCTCCTACGTTCCCAACCTCATTACATCCATCACTGCTATCTCGTTTCTTTGGTACCTGCATCACACGTCCCTTCCTCATCTGCATGAACGCATGCATCGTGCACGTCGATAGCACTCGAGCCATTGCACGGGTGTTTTCGGGGGAGCACGAAAAACGTAACTCGGCCGCAGTTACCCATGGCCCACTGGATTCAATGCTGACCTGTACATGTGTACGGGTTGCTCGGAGCTAGTTCGTTTCTTGGCCGCACTTTTTTGGCGGGGATCGAGGAGCACTACCTTAGGGTTAGGGCTTAATTGGATACGCCACTGTAAAGAGGTCACGCCTTTATACAGGGGTTTATCCAGGCACAATCCGGTAGTCTTGCCGATTGCGCACGCGTGCACTTCGTTCAGCGCGCTAATCTCATTGCTCACCCACTCTATGCTATAAGGTCTATTTTACCTTCGACTTACACTTGTTGGCCTCAATATGGTGTGCGCTCTACTGTGCGCGGAACATCGGAAGCTTCAAACTTCAATCACTGAAATTGAAGACACTGGTTTATAAGAACTGCATTACACTTGGACAAGTAACTTTGCAATCAGATAGTTGTCATAGTAAGGTGTCTAAAGTACTGCACCTCCTCGTTCGCCATATGGAACCCCCGCGAGTGTAAATACACGAGCGCGGGGTACAAGCGGGGTAAGACTAAACAATGGCAAATAATAACGCGCTCCTACCTTCATACTTTCAACAATCTCACGTGTAGGCGGCGTGTGGATGTGTTTGGCGTGCGTTTGTTGACGACGTTCGCCAATATAAATAGGTGAGCTGTTGGTCCCTCACTCTCTAGACGTCGTAACTTCAAGGGCCCTCACACGGTTCTGGCAGATCAACCTGCGCGTCTCCGGGAAAGCGTAGCGCTAGTACCAAAGCAGTTCGCTGTCAACCTTTAACACTATTCGCCGCGGCTGCCATCATCTTGACACGGCTGGCGCTTTCGAATTTGCTTACGGCCCTCTCCGAAGTGTGTGCGCCTCTCTCACCCCAACAACGTTCTCATCGCGTTCGTACAGATACACCACCACGCTTACACCCAACAAAAACGACAAGGAGCTCAATCCAACTGTAGATCTGCTCGACGTCGCGCTCCTCCGTCACCACGATGTAGACATAGAGTAGTGCAATCAGGACCTCATTATGCACGCGATCCTCAACGAATGCGACACAACCACTGTGCCAAGTGCGGGCTCCGCCTGTAAGCGCTCCTCATCCTCCCATGCACCACGCCCTGGGAAGATGCCCAAGACGGAGCGTACGGTCAATATCCCACCCGTCAACTATACGCCCAAGTAAATCACCCCCTAACGTCCCTAAAACTTGCCTTAACCATTTTTTATAGATCTCGAGCCCTCCCTTCCACGTCTCTCAACGTAGACATACCGACAACGCTCTCTCGTCAAGGCGCTCGTAGCTTCAAGCTTCGTCGCCGTAAATTCTCCGAGAAGGAAGTGGAAGCTGGGTATCTTGTGGCTGAGGATACCTTGGCCACCGACGACCTCCCCGCTGCAACCACAGGGTGGATGGGGACCCCTTTCTCCCAACGCCCCAGCACCATCTTACGAGACGCCCACGCTTCCTGGGACACTATTGGGAAGCACCTGTCCGGCATTCGTCTCATCCCGTATCAAGGGTAACATTCCTTTTCTTCTCATCCTCCTGTTCTACTCAAAAATTAGGATGGCTACGGGTTTATTGAACGTTGCTGGACGCCTCATCATCTTTCGGTCTCAAATCACAGAAAATATCCGACAACTGCTCCCCCGGCTTATTGCGGACGCTAGAGATTTTGTGCGTACTTGTGGCAGCATGGGCGAGGCCGCTATACAAGGAAATCGGCGTGGCCGACACTGGTTCTGCACCAGGGTCGATCGGTGACATTGTCGTGCGCGCTTGCAAGTCCAAATAATCCGTCCTACCGAAACTCCCCCAGAGAAGGGAGAAATCAAGCCGATCGGGAGAAATGCGAGAAAATGGGAGAAATGCGCCCAAGTCTAAATCGGGCAGGTTAAGTCACATTAGGCGGGTAGCGTGACATACATTACGCGCGCGCTTCCCTTCCTTCCACCACGACGTAACGAACCAACCACGCCCTCACGCCCATAACGCCGTCGCTCCTCGACATATATACACTCTTTGAATAGAAAATTACAAGAAAATCACGTAGGTTGCCTGTCTCCATCGTTACCGCCGCATCTGACAACTTTTCAGGCCATGTTCCTCGACAGGCGCAAGTATATCAATTGCCAGAACGTTGTCAACCCTGCAAATGGCCTGCCGCGTATCTGCGGCGCGTTGATTCCTGCCCGCCTAATCTGTACAGGCCGGAAGGTGGCAGCACATCGTGGATTAGCTTTTCGAGTGGTACGCTGCCTTTCTGCTGCGTATATACCCTTTCTCACTCTGTTTTTTTTGTATCTAGTGCAAGACCTGCAAGGATTTTCAATGGCTGGCTCCTGATGAGGGTCAGCCTCAACCACAGCAACCGTCGTACTGGCTTGATGGCTCGCCAAACGACTCCAATCATCCGGACTTTCATGACGCCGAGCTAGATCCATTCTATACGCAATATAGCCCAACTGCGAGTGCTGATCCATCCCCCTCATCCACACCCAATCTACAGACCTGGGACTTTCCTACCAATGCTACGTTTACCCAGCCGTCCTCGTCCCAACGCGCGTCGCAATCCAACTCAAGCATGCCCGCGTCACAAACATGGGACTTTCCTATCGATCCTTCCCTTACCCAACCTCCTCCATCTCAACGTTCCTTCTCTCAACCACGCGCGTCGCAATCCAAGAAACCACCCTGCTCTAACCCGGGCTGTAGTCGCGTTCAAGCCTTGGCTAAATGCGATACACGCCAGTGCAACATCTGTTGTACGAAGAGCGGCAAGGCCTGTTCTGCGCATCGCACGACTTCCGCTGGAAAGACTCCCGTATCCGATCTGGCAGCGCTTTCGCGCCCACCACCCTCTATTCCCTTTGATGCCGACATGGCAGCTCAGCCCAATCCCGAGTTTCCTGCCCGTCACTTCGCGACCGTTATGACACCCGCCTTTTCCGACCAATACCGTCGGCTGCATGCTGAACGTGCGGCTAGAGATCGTGCCGCCGATGCGAAGAAGCAGAACGAACTTGCATTCACTCACCAAGTCCTCTTCGTATGTTGGCAGCAGGACGATGAGAACCCTTGCTTTGCTCGTCGACAAGGTATCGAGTCCTGGCCATTCGTTAATACGGCTCACTTGCCCGACGTTCTGGTGAAGATTGGCGTTACTGCGAATGCCGTCTTCGAGGTGTACAATCTGAAAGCCGGTGTCTTCATTCCCGAAGATGTCGATACTACCCTTCGCATTGATGGTCAGCCGACTATTCTGCTTCGACATCTCGGCGTCACTCGATGCCCCGGCCTTACATCCTGGGTAGAACAGCTGAGCTCGGATCTTTCGTCAGGCCGGTCTGCATCATTCAAACGACCCCGTACAGAGTCGTCTCTTCCCCCGCCGAACATTCGCCCTCCGCCAATGTCATTCTCACCTTTATCTTCTGCAAGCTCATCCCCACTGCCCTCTCCAACAGAGTCCTCGCCTTCTCCATCTCGCGAAGAATAGAATGGAATCCACCGAGCCAAACGTTCACCTGTTCTGCTGCAGACGAGTTGAAGTACCACTTCTTTCCTCCATCGACACCGTGTAGCTCCACGAACTGGTATGGATTGCAATGGAAGGAGCAGGCAATGTCGTTCTTCTTGTGCTTGCACTGCCAATGGAAGACATCGACGGGAAAGCCTGTGGTGTGTCGTAGCTTGTTGTCAGATTTCTCAAGATGCTGATAAGATTTCTCGAGATGCTGATAAAGACGACAGTTGTTATCGTAGAAAATGATTTCTGGCATCGATTCGGGTGCGCGGAATGATTTCTCCAACATATCGACTGTCTGGCTAACAGACTCGGCGCCGTAAAATGTCTCCATCGTAACGATGACCTGGCATGGCTGGACGAAGACCTGCTGATTATGGCTCGAGCGATGGCCGAAAATAGCTCGTATTCGTCGATTCCCACTGGGATCCTTGGCTGCAGGGCAGTCCTCGCCGTTTTGGTCAACCGAATCCTCGCCAGAAGGCACCGTTGGTTCAAAGGCGTCGTTGGGATGAGAGACTTTGGCCCGCTCCAACTGTGTCTTCAATCTGAACATGGCACCATCGCGTCGCTTATACTCTGTCTCCAGGTGACGATGATACGAATCAGAGCACGTCAAGTGGCCAGCTTCCACGCGTTCCTCGCAGCCTTCAACAGCGCAAACGGTTTCGCGAGTTGCGTGCTTGCTGCAAAAGCGCGCGCGTTGATTAGGAAGTGGTTCCGAACAGTTGAAGACACCGCAGCAGAAGAACCCAACAGTAATGCCGTCAATTACCAGAACATGAATCTTTCGCAATGTGCCATCCTCGTCCTCCCAAGCACGGAGGCACTTATCGCAATAATGTGAGAATTCGGGCTGACCGCATATGCGAATACGCTCGTTACGTGCTTGAATGGCAAGCGTGAAGCGATCTGACTGCTCGCCAGTATGCGGAACGGTGAGGGGAGGAAGATTGTGGGTTTGGTGGTCTTCGAGAAGGGAAAGAATAAGAAAGCCATCCCAGACGTGCTCAGTTCGTAGTTTGAAGCTGCGCGAGGGTGGCCAATCAGGATGAGTAGGGCGGTTCTCAGGCTGGGATAAGCATTCGTTGTATACACGCGCACCGTTGGTTGCTGACATCCTATAGTAATATAAGCTTCACGTTGCAGCATAGAAGAAGTTGCGTACCAAGAGATAAGCATTAATCCAATGAATAGCTTCAAGACGCTTCGCTCAATGAAGTGATGTTCCGATAGCTGAATCACTGCGGGTACTCCATCGTAGTATTTTCGAATGCCGTTGAATACCGAGTAGTTGACGTAGTATGTTGTGCGGCACTGTGTACACGTCGTGTGCGTTGCGTAGGCAGGCTGTGCGCCGTCGTCGAGGGTGAAAAGGATGACTTTTGTGTGTCCATCCTTCGCGCGGAGTAGCTTCGTATTGTGACAGTTCGGGTTTTGGCAATGCAGATGCGGCGGATACAGATTATGAGCAGCTATGTGAAAAGGATTAAAGAATGCCCAATAAACTCGCAGTAGAAGCGACGCACAGAGATGATAATCAAAGCCATACTGCTCAAACAGCTTCCCATCCTCCTCAGCTTGCTCCTTCGCGTCGCCTTCACACCACGCCAACTCGCCGAAGGCACTCCAACATCCAAGAACGTGCTCGCGAGTCAGCTCTAACGCCTTTTCCAGGAATTGGAGAACATGCTCGGGAAGGCGAGTGGGGGCATCAGAGTCGTCGTAGTCGGGTTTCTGGGCATTGATGATTTCGGTCTTGAGCTTTGCCGTTAAACGCACAAACTGCATGGCTATAGGCATTGAAATTGCAGCAGTAAGACCTGGTGTCGTGCTCATGCGCGCGTAGATTTCATCGAAAGAGGCATTAATTGGGCAGGAGTGAACAGGCATGGCGTGTCAACTGGTATATACGGAGGTGTCGCGCTGGTGGTCGGAGGTAAAGACGAGGTGTTACTATTTTAGGAATGCGTGACTATTTTGGTACATAGCCCCTGCCGCCGCCCGCTTCTCCCAATTCTCCCATTTCTCCCATTTCACCCGGAGACTTTCGATTACAAGTATATTCTCTGCAAGTCATATCTGATATCAAGCAAAGCCACGGGAATGAACTTTGCATGCCAACCTTTTCTACAGAAGGTGGTGGCGTGGACGAGAAAATCAAAACGTTCTGGAGGACGATACATGTCTTGACGTACATATTCATCTTGCAATAATATGTGTTTGCCATCTATGGCATTAAAAGGCGACATAGGTTCGAGTACAGAGAGCGAAGTGTAATCTTCTCACCTGAAAGCTGAGAGTAAAGTCAGTTAGAACGCGATAGGGGTACTCGACAATGACGACGCACATAACATTGCGGGTGGTACAACAGATTGACCCACTGCGGCTCTGACATGCCTTCGAAAGGTTCGGGGAGATCCTCGATATTCTCCAAGGTAGCCCGCCAACAGCTTCGCGTCGAGCGGTGCAGTAGGAGCGCGCGAAACGACGAGACATCGAGTGGTTCCAGAAATTGAGTCAGCCAGGTCAGAATGCCTCTAGTATGAACGGACACGGACGCTCACTTCGAGGAGAATCTCCAAGGGCATATGGAGCAGCCTTTCCGGCTTTCCCCGTCTCCTCATCGGTTTTGGCGGGGCATCATTGGACGCACTTGATCGAGCGCGTTGATACGCACAGTACAATTTGGCCACAGAAAGGCTACATTTTGCGAATTCCATAAGACCTTTGTTCAGTAAAGACCTGTACACGAAACACTAAGTACTAGAAGTCTACGCTATAGACTTCCAGGAGGCTCTCTTAGGACGCGAAGAGACTCCAAGGTGGCAAATACGTGCCTACGGGATTAGCTCCGGATGGACCGGCAACTCCCGTAACGTTCTACAGAAACCTTAAAGCGTACCTGAATATCAAATACTCAATGCGTTCCGGGTTACCCAAAAGTACCCGTTAGACACTTGAACTCAGTCAAGTGAACGTCCAAAAGGACCAGTACTCACCTAGTGTTCAGTACTAGTTGTAAACTACAAGGCCTATTCAGAATCCGTATAATGAACCCGTACAAATCGTTGTATACCCTGATCTACAAGGACCCGCAACTTTGTGACACGAGTCAGACACATATCCGAAAGCACGTCATCTCGCATCATTACACTGAAAGCCATCCGCTATCACATCGGATACGGTTCGGAACCGGATGACCAGTATCCGGCCTGTGACTCAGAAACCATCAGGAACGTGAGCCTCATGGCCCCTTGTCCCAAGACCA
>QLPD01000065.1:982-44428 GCA_003314085.1 Hymenopellis raphanipes
ATGGCCGACCCTGGCAGGTATAGCACGCTGAGCGGACAAATGAGATCGATAGAGCGGTAGGACACCGCTTGGGAGAGGGATGTGTGGTTAAACCACAGAAAAAGGACGCAAAAAAGCGGAGCTAACTGTGACCAGATAACACAGGTTAGCAGAGATGGGAGTGAGACAGTGCAGAGAGCACACCTGTGACCAGATAGCCCACAGAGATGTCCTTGATAAGGAGTCCTTGAAAAGGAATGGGTATCTGGGCACAGAAGCCATCAGAATTGAATGGCTGGATATGAGACATAAGCACATACTGGGAGCAGGGGCAGGATTTGCGAGTTTGGGGTGTAGCAAATGGTGGCAATAGGCTCCTAGTGGGTCTATCCATCAGCCCTGAGCAGGAGGACTGAGTAGAGAGAGTAGTGCTTGCCTGGGAGAGCAAAAGTGTGCAATTCCCACAAATTGAGCACTTTGGGCCTGTCTGGACTGGTTTTGGGCTGGCTAGGGGGCTTCAGACAGTGCTCTAGAGGGGTGTGGCATCAGTCCTGAGCAAGAGGACTGGAGGGATAATAATCTGCTTGCCTCAGAGAGAAGATGATGGTAAAAGGCAAAGGAGCAGAGTATTAGTCATTAGGATTACACATCCTAGAGCACCCTGGGAGTGGCCTCTGTTGCTACTGCAACACCAAACACAGGCTAGGTAAGTGTAGGCCAATGACTGGAAGGGAGGTAGGCTGCAGTGGCAGCAGCAGGGAGTGAGTTGGCAGCAGCAGGGAGTGAGTCTTTGATCAAATAAGGCAATTCTTTGACCAGATGACGGTTTGACTCGGTTTGAGTCAAATAAAGCTAGCTGATTTAACTTCCTCATGCAGGAAGGTGGGAGAAGAATGGAGGAGAGGTGTGGGGCGTGCAGAGGCCTCTGAAAACGCTTCCTACCCTCAGAATCCGCGTTTACATCGAACTTTCGGCTGCTAAGTCGGCACTAAGGTGATCCGAATGCAAGACACTTGAGGCGGAGTGGTGTTCCTATGAACAGAGAAATGACATTAACTATAGTGGCGAGAGGGGAGCGGAAACGCGCAACTCCCAGCAATGACGATGATGGAGAAAAGCAAGAGTGATCGGAGGTTAAACGTGTCGTGCCTTAGTACATGCAGCGTGATATTGGCTGCGCCCGGCAATGACCACCACTCATTTATAGAACTGCCTGCATTTAGTATTCTGATGATTGTTATTATTTACAATTAAGTTTATATATACATAATTAGTTTTTTCATGAGAATTACTATTATATAGTGTGGCGCCAGAGGATAAACTAGAATTATTTCTTTCGAGCCTTCTTCTTTGAGGGTGTGGATCCTCCTTGAACGGACTGTATCTCCAAAGGAAGCTTCTTGTTACCATGCTGGTTCTTGATATAGGTATTGCTCAGATGGTTAGCAACTTTGAGGAGGACTAAAGTAAAAATACTTACGAGATATTGCCCCTAGATATAAGTTTATGACAGTGAGAACACTCAACCTTCTCTTTATCATACACATTACGAATATGTGTACTGCACCACTTGTCAGAGACCTGGGAGAGGATTAAAATAAAAATCCATACTTTAGGTTATCCTTAGAGAAAAGCTTGTAGCATCTTGGGTACTTCTCCTTTTTGGCATGCACATTACGAATGTGTGTACTACACTACTTATCAGAGACTTGAGAGAGGACCAAAGTAAAAATACGTACTTTAGACTCAACTTCAGTACAAGCTCAAAACAGTGAGAACACTTAACGCTCTCCCTTTCATGCATACCTGCAATATAATTGCTGTCCTCATGATTAATAACTTGGGACATTATCAATGCAAAAATATATATTTTAGACTTATCTTCAGTATAACTTTATTACACTGTGGGTAGGTAATGGTGTCTCCCTTCTCTCTATAAATTCTCTGCATGTGATGACTGCTCAGGCTGTCAGAGACTTGAAAGAGGGCCAAAGCAAGAATGCTCACCGAAGCTTTCTCTTGCTTATAAGCTTATTGCACTTTAAGCACTTGTCCTTCTTTTTACCATGAACATTTTTTACATGAACTTTGCGTTCTTTGTAAGTAATACTTGGAAGACCAAAGCAAGAATACTTACGCTAGATTGTATTTAAATATTAGTTTATTACATTGCGAATATTTCACTTGCTTGCTGTGGACCTGTATAATATGCGTACTATACTATTTATTAGAGACTTTGGAGTGAATTAAATATCTTAATTGCGAACATTTCACTTGCTTGCTGTGGACCTGTATAATGTGCGTACTATACTATTTATTAGAGACTTTGGAGTGAATTAAAGAGTAAATATATATTTTAATTTATACTTTAAGTAAAACTTTTGACAGTAAGGGCATTTTTTCATTTCTTTATCATGAAAATTTGCCATATGAGCTCTGCATTATTTATTGGCAATCTCGAAGAACTGCATTATTTATTGGCAATCTCGAAGAAGATCAAAGCAAAACTACTTATGAAATATTGCTTACATACTTATCGCATCTAGAGCATTTGATTCTCTGCATGTCGTATACTTGAGTAATATGTTGTCTATGCTACTGATTAACCTCTTAGGATTAGAGCAATAAGAGAATACTTACTTTAAATTATATTTAGAGATTAGCTTATAGCACTAAGGGCATTCCTTTTTCTCCTTGTCATAAGAAACCCTGATATGAACGCTACAATGTTTGTTAGTAACTTCAAAGAACAAAGTAAGAATATATATGTGATATTGTACTTGGTTATCAGCTTTGGACAATATAGACATTTAACCCTCTCTTCCTCATGAATAGCTGTAATATGCCTTCTATGCCTCTGATTAGCTGCTTTGAACTAGACTAATGAGAGAATACCTACTTTAAATTATACTTATTTATAAGTTTAGGGCATCGAGAACATCTAATGAAGGTTTTGTCATGTACTTCTTGAATATGACGTCTATCATTTATTAAGAACTTTGAAGAGAAGGAATAAAAGAAGACGTACTTGAAATCATATTTAGATGTAAGCTTATCACAATAAGGATATTTGTCCTTTTCGCCATGAATATTCTCAAGGTGAGGACTGCACTACTTGTTAAAGACTTAGAAGAGGATTAAAATAAAAATACGTACTTCAAACTTCGCTTAAGTAAAACTGCAGAGCAGTAAGGACATTGAACTTGCTCATGCACAAGATTGACGTATTGTAGAGTCTGCTACAGATCGGGTAAAACAGCGGATATCCGCTACTCGATTCACCACTCGATCTGCGGATCGGATCATAAAAAAGCGATCTGATCCGTGTAATTCGGATTGTGGCTCGGGTCATGGTCAGCCAAAGGTGCGCACAGATATCTGTAGCAGCGATCCGTGGCTGATCCGTACTTCTGAGAGGTCAACGACGACCAAATTTAAGGTCGTCATTGACCTCTCAGAAGTAGTCAGATCCGATCGCTCAGGATCAATTATCTAATCCTGACTGATTGAGACTCTTAACTCTTCCATCTTTCATCTTCCACCATCATCATCCACCTTTGCTCGCGCTTCCTCCCTCCCTTGCTCTGCGCTGCTGCTAAGACCGCCGCATATGACCCAGATATGATTTCACATCGTGTCTGGTTATCGAAACGACTTCAAGTTGTTCAGTTACTAAAACGACTTCACGTCGTCTTGGCCGCTCTGGCCTGTCTTCACGACAGAGTAGCTCTCTCGACGTTGACGTGCTGCTCTCCGACAGCAGCAACGACTTCTACCACCAGTGGTTGCCCCACAAAAGGGCCAGGACAACTGCGAGAGGCCGTTGCTAGGGCGTCGTGGCTCTAGCAACGCGCCAGCATCGACGCGTAAGCCCCCTCAAACGGGCAGCGGACATTGAACGACGACGATAACAGCCTTCAAGAGGCCCTGTCACTATAGGATACTTAGCTGCTCTCCTGCAGGGCTGGTTTGAAGAGCGGACGAAGTGGGAATAAGGGCGCGCGACGTGTCTGCTGACGACGCTGTGCGATAGGTCTTTTCACTTTCTGTCAATACACTGTTTAAACAATCTACAGGTGTTTCTTCCAGTCTTTCCTACCATATCGCTGCCCAGCGGATGCCACTGAGAGACCGGACCTCCACCAATGGGCAGATGGCCAACAACGACGTCGGCGGTGTAGGCTTCAAGAGCGGAGATGGGCGTACGGGCGTGGCGCGTCTGCAGACGACGCCTCGCAAACAGGTGCATTTTTCTCAGTGGTGATTTTTAGTGCTACTAATGTATTCCATTTGTATTTAGATCCTTCTTGTTCTACACCGGGGTTAGCCTTCTAACGAAGCACCCATATCTTACATTTTACCACTCCCATCCTTCATTCTTTCATCGTTGGTATGCACTTCACTCCTTTGAGTGTTGCGTGCCGCGTCGAAAAATACTATCCCACTACCAAGTATCCGCGAGTTAGATCCGTGACTCGATTCCCGGATCGGATCGCCCTAACAGATCGAATCCTGAGGCGATCTGAATCGTAGGTCGAATCACGGTCTCGACCTTGGGACTATGGATATCTGTGAAAAGGATCATGGATCGATCTAGTTCGCGATCCGTGGCAGTCTCTAATGTGTCGCCTAGCTTTTTATTAAGGATTTTGAAAATGATCAATGCAGAGAACTCACTCTAATTGAGAGGGGTTATGAAAGCTATTTCGGCAAAGATGATAAGAAATGGTAGGCCTTGACTTTGAATGCTGGCTTCCTCGATGATGACGCAATGCCCTCTTTGAACCAAATATGGCTCCACATGTCTAGCAGGTACACCTGTAGTCTTGGGGAACTTGCAATAACTTGTCAAGCTTGTGTTCCTGTGCCATCTAGCGCCATTGTAGAATATGTATATAATGTGAAAGTAGTTAAGCATTATCCAATGGAGCATCCCATTCCTCTAACAAATTCGTTATAGCTTCCTGAACAAGAAGAGGGCTTAGGTCGGGAGCTGTTTCGGAGTTGATATCTGGGAGGTCGGGTTCGTAGAGTTCATCTACAGCATTAGGATTGTTCTCCTAAACCACTTTAAGCATCCATTCAGAGTCCATAACTGTATCTCCCGTAGAGTACTTTGCTTCTGCAGTTCGACATAACTGAATATTGTATGACGCTCTTTTTTCCATATATCATGCAAAGGCTAGATGCATTCAGTTATAGATATAGAAAACAACATTTTTGATAGCTGCCAACTTGATATCTGCCTTTGTCTCGTTAGCCTTGCATGGGCTGTAATGGTCGTGAGCTTTCAGTGCTCCAAGATGATTATAGGAAAGATAAGAATGAGAAGAAGAGAGGTTATAAGCAACTTACAGATTTCTAATCCTTGGTATAGCACCCCGTGCAAAGCTATCATAGCCTTCGTTTGCATAATGGTGGTTCAAAACAACATCCAGCTTTTCTTTTTCATCCAATGGATAGTTGGTGATGTCATCAAAATAATGTTCTTTGAGATAAAATTTACGAAAGTAACTATAGACATCATTTCTAGTGCGTTTATGCCCAATAATGCTTATTTCCTTTGCAGAAGAGATACTCTTTTGAGTAAGATCAGCCACCTTCTCCTTATACACTGGGAGGTACACTTTATAACAAAACTCTAGCTACTTCTTTCTTTGTTTGTTTCATAATTTGTGCTGGAAGGAAGTTATATTGACTCGTAGCATAATCTCTTCACCAGCCAGATAAAGTACTACATTTCCACAGACTCTATCAAGTTCTGCTTTTTCAGCATCAGTCTTAACATCAAAGTGATTAGATATGCATTTTATCAGATCTTTTATAAGAGCAACAATGAGATTTTTCTGATTTGATAGAATTTCTCAGGGGCAACCTGAAATGTGATCTAGACAGTCGACAGTAAACAGCTTCGAATGAGGTTTCATAAAGCGTCAATAGAGGCATTTGACTTTTGTAACATAATATGTTACAGGACAATTCTTCAAGAAGTTAAGAAGTAAAGTCTCCATTACTATAAAAAGAGTAGGAGCATTGAAAATAGCAGGAACGTATGAAGAAGATGCAGAGGCTCAGAGCGCAAGTTTTCTTGAGTTTTCCAACAAGGCTAATAAAAATGGCTTAGCCAATGCCTTGAGTATAATCCCATAACAGTGAATACATCAGAGAGCCTCTTCTAGCATCTCTTCCTTAATAGTCTTCATAAGCTCTTCTGCGTAAAGCATAGTTTTGGAAGTAACCCTATAAGCATTCACTCAAAGTAGAGCTGGCCACAAGTGCTGAGTGTTTAAGGGTCTACCCGCACTCGATACTTGAGTGCCGGGTGTTTGCCGTACTTGAGTAGAGTATCACTAAGAGTGTCCACTCGAGTGCGGGTGTCCGGCTTTGGGCCGCAAGTGCCTGTGGGCAGACACCCGTGTAAACACTCGACAATTACCAGGCCTATTTAAACTTAATTTAGCAAATTTTACTGACTCAAACGGGCCCTTGTGTAGCTCAAATGAGCTACACGCAACAATTTTCCTACATCCGGCGTATCGGGCCAAAACCCGAAAGGCCGCGTAAGCACCTGATCAGGTCTTTTCTCTCTGTTCCTTCCACTACCACCTCCCTCGCGCTCCCCCAACGACGTCAACGGACCACGGCGCGTGACTCTGAGTCGGCGCCCGTGCTTATGGAGACCGACTTTGAGTCGTCTCCATGGATACGTCATCATTTGGACGCGTAAGAGCCCTCGCAAACGAGGCGGCGAGACGTACATAGCAATATTGGCGCTCGACTTTGAGTCGGCGTCTATGTACTAGATGCAGGAGACATCACCCGCCATATTGAATAATGTGCTTGAAGAGCGGGGGTGGTGGATATGGGCCGCTACGTCATTTGCTAGTGACGCGGCGAGATGGTACGTCTTTTTCACTTTGTTTTTCATGCTAGGCGGTGTATACAGCTGCCGTCAATACGTTGATGATACTCACTATATTTTGCGATTTACATTGATCATGCGCGGGTAAGCCCTCCAACGAGGCGCCATATCCGTGATCCTCCCCCCAACTCCTCTTCCTCTTCCTTGTACCCACCCTCACGTCGCCATCATCATGCAGCGCCTATGCTCCCCCCATAATTGCTAGGGGATGCAGACGAAGCATGAAATGATGGCGAGTGTTGGCACACTCGAGTGTGTAAAACACTCGCAAGTAGGGTGTGCACTCGAGTGTTATACTCGAGTGTCACTTGAGTGTGAGTATCTGGCTTGAACCCGCGAATGACCCGCCTGACGAGTGCGAGTGCACCTGAGTGTACACTCTTGGTCAGGTCTAACCCAAAATGGTAAGTCTTCATGATAGGCAAAGCATTACATCAGGAAATGGTCTGTGGGCCAGAGGCTCCTTGAGTTAGTCACTATGACAGTCATTAACTAGAGGCCACTGAGGGAACCTGAGACATCCCTGGCTATCTTAGGACTTAGGCTGTAGCAATGGCCAGCTTGAGTTGTCCTGGTGCTCTTGAGTTTACTTCGAGTGTACTCAAAGCACAAGCATATGCAGTGATCAACTCATGGTAACTTCGGAATACCTGAAGGTAAACAAGGCACTATTATCTACCTCAAACAACTCAAATGTCTCAAGGATGACTATGGATGACTTGATACATACATAAAGTTAAAAAGCAATCCTTGTCACACAGATTTTCGCTGAGGCGACACGGCATACAACAGTATGCGCGCCATACCCCACTCGAAATATAGCCACACAAGTTTGAGAACTGAACCTTTGTTGAAGATCCTGACATCACCGTCATCCCACAAAGGATAATGATCTGCTGCCGGTAGGGAGGCCATACGCGACGAGTCGTTGCCGCTCGGTGGAGACTCTAGGCAGCCTCCACGTATGCAGGTGGTGTAAAAGCGAGACCCGACACCAAGATGACTGGTCAATTTAGCATCTAGCGGGGCCGTCAAGCCTACCTAAGAAAAGAAAGAATCGAGATCGGGGGTGATTTTCTTCGTGAGACTGTCGGACATGAGGGTATCGGGGAAGGGGGCTATTTTAACGCCAGTGTTCTGCTGCTCGATCTCGCGAAGGCTAGGATGTGCATCTAAGACTTGTGGGTCACAGCACAAGCCATGACGGAGAAAGCGTTCAAGGATTGAACGTGTGTTTCGCCGGCGATTGGATGGAGCTGGATGTGCGCTACGGTGCACAGGGTCATGGCACGTACACCAAGGCGGGACACTAGGTCATTGTGCATTTCACTGGGACTGTCTCGCCGTCAGTCGGGATCATGCTGAATCCTTGGGTCCAGCCGTACACAGCGAAGCCTTGGGGTTATGCGGGTGCGCCTGGACACCCGTATACTGCAGAATGGTGGAAAGCCCTAGAAGAAACAGCGTGGAAAGGTTTGCGAGTGACGGAGAGTTTTAAACAAAGTCGTGTGCTAGAGAAGGAACTCGTCATTAAGAGCGCTACGGAAGAGCTGGATCGCGTACTTGTGTCCAAGAAAAGTCATCATGGCGGATACAAACCCTGACTCCGAAACGCGCATCACAAAGGCGCATCGCTGAGGTGCGAGTCGGCAGTCGCCCGTCGTTGGAGTAATGCCCAAACTACTTTGTTGCTGGTTGCAATGAAGCGGATCCTCCTGATAGGATAGTGAACAAGGAAACTGAAAGACTGACTGAGAAACAGACCTTTTGGGCGGGACGTGTACACGACGCCATCTCAGCCCCAAACAAAGTCCAATTTTGCCATCCTTGACGGCCGCGCCATGCTTTTTCGTGCATCTACGCCGCTCGGCGCTGCCGTCTCCCCGAGCCGTCGCAGTCACACAGCAAGGAGACATAGTGAGAAGTGCCTCGTCGACCTTTGAGGGCTTATGCTGCTTCGGACGCTGCCTGTTGAGGGCTTACGTGGCTTTTCGTGTTGTCCTGGTGGCAATACACCATCGTAATCTTGGCTTGGCAGCGTACGTATCGGACAAAGCGGCCTCAGTACGAGGGCTTACGTGTGCATCGTGGTGGTAAGACGGGGTAGAACGAAACAGAGCTAAGTCCGGAAGTTGCAGCAAGTGATGGTGGTGGTGCCAGCAAGAAGCTGTTGCTAGGCGAGGGACTGGCGACGCGGAGATCTGGGTTGTTGATCCGTTGGAGAACTGAGGTGTCCTGCGTAGAGAAGAGCATTGCTGGATAACGTTTGGTAAGTTCTTTGAATGAAAAAAAAGGTTAAACACACACACCTCCGCGGGCAGAACGAGTAGCAACTCGTTCTGCGCAAAAGCCAGCTGATCTTGTGTCATTGTTGCCATTGCATCTTTGATCTGCAGCCTCGTTTGAGGGCTTACGCGTCCAGCGGGGCCGCCGGGGCTCTTCAAGCCCGCAAACAATCCGTCAGAGTCAGACGACTCAAAGTCGGTCGCAGGTGCCGCAATTGGGTCCAGAAATAAGAGATAAGCACACATAGGGTGCAGAAAAATGGCGGTAGGAGGCTGGGGAACCGAGTGGTAGTGAAAGGATGGGGTGGTGGTGGTGAGAAGGGGAGATAACGACGCTGAACAGCTTCGATCGCTGTTCGGATTGTCCGGACCGATGACTCCGATCG
This sequence comes from Hymenopellis raphanipes, assembly GCA_003314085.1. NCBI lineage: Eukaryota > Fungi > Basidiomycota > Agaricomycetes > Agaricales > Physalacriaceae > Hymenopellis > Hymenopellis raphanipes. Next base: position 10,555 of record QLPD01000065.1, read on the forward strand.
TCAACGGAACGAGTTCGTCGACGTTCGGGCCAGCGACGACGGGTTCGGAGTACCATCATGAATATCGGAATTCAATACAGGACATGTATATTACATGGAGCAATTAAATTTTTTGTAGTTCTGTTGCATGCAGATGTAGAATCGAGCTTACGTAGATAGTATACGATGGACTTGACCTGAAATCGCGCGCTCTAGCGCGCTACACCACTTCGGAGGTTCAGATTTCTGACTTGATACATAGTCCACAATGTTATGTACTCATAATAGCTAAATTCCGGGTCCTGAACTGCAGCAACATATTGTAGTTGCTCGGACAAGTATCTCTCACAAGACCTTTCATGGGTACTGGTAAGTTGTATGTTCGTTTGTCTTCATTTCTCTGTAACATCGTAGATTCGTCAATCAAATGTCGGTAATTGATCTCGCAAAATCACAAGCCTTCCAAAGCCGCCCTACTCCAGCCACCGTCGTCGTCGCTGCCCAGATTTGGCGGCGGCGAAGCGGACCGAGAATCCGAATAGTGATCACATACTGTTCGGAGTCGTTGCTTCCTTCTTCTTACCACCATCATCAACCACACCCCTCGCCCTACGTGGCTACTCCCGCTCGCGCTATTCTGACTCTCCGCTAGGACTGTGCATCGTGCCGCGTAAGCCCTCCCAAAAGGCAGCACTTTCTCGATTAGTGTGTCGTACTCGTCCGACACACCGTCTAACCATGGGCCTACTTAAAGCCAGGCCGACCTTGAGCAGGGCTTTGTGCGCCCATGGTTAGGCGCACTCCGGCTTGAACGTGCGGGCTACCAGGATTTGAGGTTGGCGGACATTCAGGTTTGATGGCACGGATGCGTCAAGCCTGCAAAGGTATGTTTTTCACTTTGTCCCTACTGCCGTCTTCACCACTCAAATCCTTAGCAGGGTCCCCCCTCACAATTCATTTTTTCGTCCTCGTCTATCTGTTTGTCCAAGCGAAATGGAGGACCACTCGTTCGACGCCGCGGTTTCTGTTATCGCCAGCGCCAGTCCCAGCGCCTGCTACCAATATACAACGCCATACACGCCATACATTTGCTCACAGAAGTCCGCCTTGCTGCACCTGCCACGTCAACGTCACGTGAGTCTTTGGTTTTGTTTCGATCGCAGTGCCAAGTTGACTCATTCTCGTTCTCCATCCACCACCAGGTGCAGGCAGCCAGTCTCACTTGACTAACACGAGTGAGTCGTCCTGTATCTTTATGATGATTAACTGGCCACTGACCTCGCAACGAGACAACTTCCTAAACAACGGCAACGACTATTCTCCCGAGGACGACCGCAACGACGATCTCTACGACGACTTGCCGGAAAATAATAACGTCGACTCCCAGCATCACCCGGCCTGCTTCTTCATTTGTGTGTACGACGGTAAGCTTTCCTCGTCTACCCTTATGAATGCCCAGTGCTAATATATTGTAACTAGGCACCTGCGACGTCGACCGATAACCCCCGTCATCATCGTCTCCACCCGGTAAGCTTTCCTCGTCTACCCTTATGAATGCCAATGCTAATATTATAACACCTGTGATAACGATGACCGACAACCCCCTGCCATCATTGCCTCGACCAAGACTTACTGCATAACGGCGACAGCCATCCTGCACCACAAGGACGACAATCATGACTTCCTACACTATGATTACGTCAACGGATGTCTGTCCCCACTGAGGTTCCGTTGCAGCAACCACTATACTGTGAGTGACCAACAACAAATGCACGGGTAAGGGTAGAATTTCTATAAGTGCTTTCATTCTTTGATAGAAGTATACCTGTCGCGTAGTCATATTCTGTTACTGTATATCCACATTCAATTTAATCAATGCTTTCTGATTTACTGGCCTGGTGCCAAGCCTTCGGAGAAATGTTGGCTACATTTTGTATTAACTTTCTTATGGATTGCCATGCATTAAGCTGCTGTAGGTGACTTGAAACTGTATTAGGGTTGCATATATTATTATTCAAAGTAGATTGAGTTGCCTTGTGTCAGGTTCAAGGCTCTTTAAGCAGGAATCAAGCTAACTTAAGTTAGACTCAAGGCATCTTCAAAGAAGGTTTGGGGTTGAACCTTTGCCAAAGTTAACCTGACTGAATTTGCACCTTAACATCCTCTAAGCAACCAGATGCACTATGGTTCACTCAGTAATCCTCTAGGCTGGAGACCTGTTTCCTGATGTATCGGTTAAGAGTGGCTTTCTTTATTAAGATATTTATTAAAGTGAAAAAGAGTAGATAATAACAATGCTTATCATTGTTCATATCATCCAAGATAGCTTCCTCATGATCATTCTCTGAACTTTTATCCTTTATGTTGAATAGTCCTGAAAAAGTATGAGTAAAGGAGTAAAAGCACCTTTATGAAGAAAAACATACATTTATTCTCAGAGTTAGAGTACTCCTTATCATTTTCTTCCCAATCACTTTTGTTTGCTATAAATGTATGAATAAAAAGTAAGAGTACAACTATAAATAAAAATATATATTCATACTTGAAATCAGAATCATTATCCTCTTTTCTTTCAGAGTCTACAGGAGTATAAAGAGCAGATAAGTAAGAAAGAGCAGAATATACTTTCATAGTAATAATTAGATTTCAGCTTTTCTTCTTTGTAGTTATCATCATAATGATGATCTTTAAACTGGCTCTTTTTATCATTCTTCTTGTTCAAATTATTCTTTAGGAAAGAAGCAAACTGAACCTCTAAAAAAAAATAAGTGAAAGATTAAAAGTGGTGTAAATAAAATATATAATAAGCAGCCAGGTCTTCTATAGAGGCATTAATGATCATTTGAAGCTTTAAAGAGGCATGAGTGAAAGATTGAAAATATCATTATAAATTGAAACATGCCTTTATTTCGTTGTTTAAGATTTTCATTAAAGAACAGATTACTGTTATCGTCTTCTTCCCTTCATCAATTTTGTTTTAATACTCTTTCCTGATTTTGAGTATCGAAGGACTTTTCATTATCATCCTTTAAGGTGGAAAAGTTATCATTAAAATCTATAATAAATTTTTCTATGACTTCAGAAAGGTTTAAAACAGATTCTGACATTAACATTTCTACTCTAAGAATGACACCAAGAGCCTTCTAAGCATTGTCATATTCGAAGATGTTGTCAGTGAAATTTTCTTGTGTTAGGACTTCAGTTGAAAGATCACAGAGGACAAATGATCGCTCTTGAAGAATATGAGTGAAGAAGTAAGAGAGAATAGAAGAATTTATACTTTTATATAGCTGTTCAAGATGAGATGTGAGATGGTGGTCTTCGTTATTTGCAAAATCTCTTGACCTCTAACAATGCCACTATTAAAACTCTGCATAAAAGAACTATACAAGTTTATCTTTCCTTTGAGAGGAGGCTTAGACAGGTCTCTCTTATTATTAAAGCTATCAGAGATAGGAATTGAAGTACTTGCAATCTTCTGTGACTGTCATTAGAGTTATATCTAATCAGAATATAGCAACTTATGAATATTTTAAAGGAAGGAATACTTTTACGTCTTTTTTGGGAACCTGCTAAAGATGAACTAGAACTAATTTTAGATCTTTTACTTTAAGAATGATATTATGAAAAATATAAATCAAAAAAAAATATCCTCACTTACTTTGCTTGGAGTCCTGAAACCACTTGGAGTCTTGAGACGAGGTAGTTGATCAGAAAACTCTAGAAAAGAGGAAATCAAGATTGAGTCCTGAAAACTAATGTCTATTCTTATCCTATTAGATGTGCTCTTAGACGGTGTCTTGCTTCCTGTTTTGCTCCTGGAAGAGGTGATATTGCGTTTGAGAGAGGAGATAACTTGCTTCTTCGATCGGCCTCTATCTTTCATTATAATGCAAGAACAATGAAGGTGCGAGCTTCAAAAAAGAATAATAAGCAGATAGTTAGAGATAAGAAACAAGTCTCAAGCAAACTACTAATGGAGTATCAGAAAATATTGTGGCGTACTTTGAATTCAGATAGAAGCTTCTTTTTAACATTTCACAGAAATCACATCTAGCAATCACTTTATAGAAGATGCAATTATCACGTTTGAGTCTCAAAACCTGCTTGAAGCTACTAGAATGTCATTTTACACCTTTCAAATTTTGAAAGGTAGAATATCCTAAATCTTTTCATTTAACATATTAAAAATAAGTGAAAAAGAGTAGGGCTGCTGGGAAAATGAAGCCATCAATGTTACATCGATACATTGATACCTGAATTTGAAAGAAGATCGAGTGACTTACATATATTTTGCAGAGGGGATAATCCGAAAATAGATGCGAGACATGCCGAGCACGAATTAGATATTACTAAAAAATACTGAGCAATGTCTTCTTATAGTCATTCAATACCAAGACCTCCAAATTATGGAGCGACTTACGGGGAATGCTTAAAACAGCAAAGGATTACTGGGTAAAATTGGAAGCAGAGAGACATGTCGATATAACTCCATAAAGAGACGACTGCCAAATTCAATAAGATACACATTAACTAGAAGCAGAGCAAATGCCCGAGAAAAAACAATGGAGCCTCTAAAGTGGGGTACATGGAGGAGTTAGCAAGGATACTTGAGAAACCAAAGCATAAGAACAATATACAGTGCAGATAGGAAAACTGCAAAAGGGCAAGATCCCAGCACCTATGCAAAGATCCTAACTAATGCTATAAAAAAGTCAAAGTCCTTATACACTGGATTCCATTAAAATGGAACTCTATGAAGTGGCAGCCATGTGACCAAGAGGCGCTGGAGAAACCTGCCAACAACCTAATGAAGGTGAAGCTAAGCCAATGGACAGCTAGAGGAAAGTGACCTTCAATGAATGCATTGTAGAAGCCCACAGACTGAAAGATACCTTGCAGATCTTCACAGAGGGCCTCAGATACTTAGAAACGCCAAAACTGAGGATCCCACAAGAAGTGAGCAATGCAGGTGTCCTACTGATAATGCAAATGGTTGGTATACATTAGTGGAGGGTATAATAAGTGCATAAGCTAGTGAACGGCGATTTATAGAACTGCCGGAGCTAGCGTCAAGAATAACCTATAGGTTATTCAGGTAAGATCTGCAAGTTAAAGTCGTCCATTGTCTGTCCGGTGCTGTGTACAAAGTCCTTCATTGTTTCAAAGAATTCGAGGACTTTGGCCTCACTTTCGCTGGTCAATAGTAACAGAAAGGCCTCGGTAGGCTCATCAGCGAGTTGCTGAATCCTTTCCCCGTGTTCGCAAGAGCATGAGTGCATGAGTTCTAATATATTCAAATTTTGACTATATTCGCCAAGCACCCACAGCCACTGATACGCGAAGTCACAACACTTATATTCAGGATTGATGTAGCGAAGTAAAGAGTTCACGGTAGCTTCAGCGCGCTTGGTAGTTGCCCAGTGACGTGCCTTATCATGATAATCAAGAGCGTTGGGGTAGCGTAAAGACTTGAGTCACGCTGTTGCAGCCATATCAACATTCATGACATTGTAGAGGCTAATGCAGGACGTACGCCTGTGGTGATAGTGCTGGACATTATTACAAATGATTCACATTCCCCAGATGAGATCGTGACAGTACTTGCGAGTAAGAGTTGCAGCTTGGAAAGCAAGGCCATGGAGACCGCGCAAAATAGTCGTATAAGCGGGGGTATTACTGACATGAGACTCATATCGAAACGTATCATTGGACGCATTGGATGAAAAGTGGAAAAGTCCCGTCAAAAGAGGGCCTAGATGAACCATTCTTAATCTTGAGAAGGCAAGCTTTGAAACAGTATCATCAATAACCTGAAACCATAGTATGAGTTACTAATGAAGGTGATAGTTATCAGATGACTTATCATTGCAATGGGGCACTGCTTCGAACTGTCTTCTGGTAATGTCGCAGCCTCTTGACGGTTGTTGAGACACAACTCTTGAAAGGATGTATCATAGGAGAGGCTAATGCCGTTGATGAATAGCACTGATTTTCTGCAGTGTCTGCGAATCCAGGTTTTGCCAGTCGATAATGTTGACATGTCGCTTCATAGGTTGCTTCTTCAACAGAATGTAAACATGCAGTCCAGCATTTGGATGTACAGCTTTTTCAGCTCGCGCGACAAGCTCTCGCATTACGATCTGAACAGCAAATAAGATTAGAGCAGAGCGTACAGAAGGAATGTCTATATATGGCTGCTTCTCCAACCTCCACGCCCTTAGTCAGCATCTCGGAAATCTTTTCTGATAATTCCCACGTAGGTATCCTCTCTCCAAACTACCATGACTGATCAAGATGTAGGTGCTCTGACTAATGCTCAATTATGCTAATATCAACTCTAGTCTGCGCGAGATCTCAATTTACCCTCAAAAAATCGTATTCAATATAACATTTATGGAAAATTATTGAGCAGTCAAACATGTCTTGCATATGTGGGCTCATTGCACTGCTTGAAGATTTCAAGTTTTGAGGCTAAAATATGAGTGAAAAATTGTATGCATTTTATATCTTTTTTTTAAATCAAAAATTTGAAAAAAATATTTCAAGTTTTGAGCCATACATTGTAATGAAAAAAATAATAGGAAACTGATGAAAGAATTGAAATCTTTTCTAAGAAAATAAATATAAATATATTTAAGGTTTTTTACCGATCAAAGTTAGTTAAAAAATTGGAAAGCAATGTTTTAAGTTTTGAGCTGTAAATAGTCTAATAAAAGAGCGTGAAAAAATATATTAAAAAATTAAAATTAAATGTAATATATAATATTAAAAGTTTGTAGAGCCCAATCTGATGAGCCTGTCGGGGAGGACGAAGTAGCCAAAAAGCCGACCACCACACGCGGCGGCCGCAAGTATGATTGATGTCCGTACTAGGGTAAGTGGTACAAGTATGAATACAAATACAAACGAGCGGGCGACGAGAATACAATACTGGCGTGAAACAGTAAGAGACTGAGCCTGAGAGCATAAGTACAAGAACGCACCTGGCGGGGCACAGTAAGAGCTGGGGGATATCTCGTATCCCCAGCTGCATACATAAGCTGCCCGCCAGGTATGGACACAAACGATCGACCTGCAAAAAGATGTGGCGCTGGAAGCTGTCCACGTTAAAGTCTCGCCGTAAGCGAGAGTAAACGTCCCGGAGGCAGAAGAGTCTCACCTGGTTTGTTTTGCGATCCGACGGGTAACAAATCAGAAGTACAGCGTTTTAGATCCGAAGAATCTGTAACGAGTACTGTTGTGAGGGCGCTGTGAGCGTAGAGAAGCGAGATGGCGTACCTCATATTGGCCTTGAGTAATCAAAAGATTAATCTCGAATTATTAGATATATTGTTACTAGAATTATTTCGAAATATATTAAGCAGTACTTTATAAAAGATAATTTAGGTTTTTTTAGTAAAGTCATTGCAGAATTTAACAGAGAAATTTAAAATATAAATCAAAAGAAATGGATTATAATGAAGTAGATAAAGGAGGTGAAATAAGAAAAAATATTGAAGTAGAAACAATATGTCTAATAATGCTCTACAAACTTTTAATATTATATATTACATTTAATTTTAATTTTTTAATATATTTTTTCACGCTCTTTTATTAGACTATTTACAGCTCAAAACTTAAAACATTGCTTTCCAATTTTTTAACTAACTTTGATGGGCAAAAAACCTTAAATATATTTATATTTATTTTTTTAGAAAATATTTCAATTCTTTCATCAGTTTCCTATCACCTTTTCCATCACAATCTATGGCTAAAAACTTAAAATTCTTTTTTCAAATTTTTAACTTAAAAAAAAGATATAAAATGCATACAATTTTTCACTCATATTTTAGCCTTAAAACTTGAAATCTTCAAACAGTGTTGATACTCATTACGCAAAATGCTCATACTCTCAACAGTATTCACAAAAAAAAATCTTCATAAAGCCATTCGTACTTGTTGTTATTGCAGAATTATATTAACAAATAGGCTTCGGTATATGGATACTTAGACTCATCCTGCTCGATGCTCACCCTATGCACTAGAAATAACATGTTATTTCACTATACTTATAGAGCAGAATAACGCGTTTTTGAACCTAGCTAATGCTGAGGTGGCTGAATTGCGCTTTTCCTTCCTAAATAAAATGGGAAGGGATATCCATAATAGGTAGGAGGAGGGATAGGCCTATTTGGGATAGGGTGAGTGAGTCCTAATTGGGATGGGGTGGAGTGGCCTAATGACAGATCAAAGCTAGATCAGATATTGATGGGGGGTGATCAGGGGACCCTAGGATGAGTGGAAAATGCTCTGAGCTACGCATTTGTGGTGCATTTTTGATTAAATGATCAATGGGCAGGATGGTGTGGGCAATAATGAATGCTGCTGTAGGGAATGGTATTGGAGGGGGTGAAAACTTGTTTTATATTTTTTTGGGCTAAGAATTCAATGGTATAAATGGTTTTTCAATAGCTTCAATAGTTAAGAAGATATTAAAGAATCTATATATATTAGAAGCATGACGTAAAAATAGCAGTTTTTGTACTCATGCCTATAGCTTGTAGCTTGGAGATCCTTTAGAGATACTATAGATCGATGTGTAGGACACGAAGAATTGAGTGGACGATCCTCTGCCTAGAGCGTGGAAATTTTAATCAAAACTCTAGTGAGGAGGAAGACTGAGGGCTAAAGTACTAGCCTCTCACCCAAATGACATAGTTCCTTTTGTAGAATAGTCATAATAAAGTGTCTGAAGGTGATTGGCCCCAATTTAGGTTACTTGCTATATATTAAATAAGCAAAAATGGCTAATATAGCATTGGGGACTTATCTATAAATGGGCTACTAGGCTGGGTGACCTGTCCACACCTCTAATAGAGGTCTACTAGTAGTATAAACGAAGTATCAAAGTTCTAGATTCCCAGAATTACAGGTTCTCATGCTATACCTCCAAGAAGCTTGATTTAGTCGTTCTAGTATATTTCTTGAACCTCTTGATGGAATGACCTAGGAATTGCATCAGACATCGATCTATAATATCTCTAAAGGACCCCAAGCTACAGGCTATAGGCATGAGTACAAAAACTGCTATTTTTACGCCACGCTTTTAATATATATAGATCCCTTAATATCTCCTTAACTATTGAAGCTATTGAAAAACCATTTACACCACTGAATTCCTAGCCCAAAAAAATATAAAACAAGTTTTCACCCCCTCCAATACCATTCCCTACAGCAGCATTCATTATTGCCCACACCATCCTGCCCATTGATCATTTGATCAAAAATGCGTCACAAATGCGTAGCCCAGGGCATTTTCCACCCATCCTAGGGTCCCCTGATCACCCCCCATCAATATCTAATCTAGCTCTGATTTGTCATTAGGCCACTCCACCCCATCCCAATTAGGACCCACTCACCATATTCCAAATAGGCCTATCCCTCCTCCTACCTATTATGGATATCCCTTCCCATTTTATTTGGGAAGGAAAAGCGCAATTCAGCCACCCCAGCATTAGCTAGGTTGGCCTATTACAACTAACAGTCAAAAACACGTTATTCTGCTCTATAAGTATAGTGGAATAACATGTTATTCCTAGTGCATAGGATGCGATGCTCACATTTCCGACAGAGTACATTTAAGCGACCAACATCATGCAGAGGTAGAACAGTCTTAGAACTATTATAGGGAGTGCAAAGAGAAAAAGGTTTCAGGTTGGAGGTTGGTAGTGGAACTAGTGGGGTTTAGAGTCAAGCATGTTGCCTAAGATGTTCCATCCAAAATCATTTGTTTTGGGCCCTTTCTGTCAGATAATCGTTGACCAGTTCTGTACGATTTTTCATGTAGTGCTCCCGAAGAACGAGGGAGCCATGTAGAGCAACTACAACCGAGGTACGAGGGCAGCCATGTAGAGCTTGATTTTTGCGCAGTGCAACTGAGAAACGAGGGAGCTATATAGAGCAGTTGTTCTGCTTTTACCCTTATGGATTCAGTTGTGCCAACAAGTCATCCGTTGACCTCATCACATGGTACTCGTATCTTGCCTTGTTACCACCATGACCATCTACTTTTGCTCGACCAGTCGCCGCTACTGACTATACCTACCGCTCTTCCTCCCCCATGTTGCCAGAGGGTCTCGACCTTTTACACGCGAAGACTAGCTGATGGGACGACTGCTCCGCTACCACTACTGTACTCCAACTGCACTCATGCGCGATACCCAGCAACGACAGATTCGGTGACGAATACGGACAACAGCAAGGACGGCCGATCTGCTCATTATTCCACAGGTGGGGTCTCTTAGACGGCGTTGGAGCCCTCTCTCTAACCATTTCTAGGCAACCAGTCCAGTGCAATCACCGTCATGATTGTCACTATCGACACCTCCTTCTACCAGAGCATCTACACCGTCATTCCCCAGCCTCGCTTCGCTCTCAATGAACCACTACGTCCACTAAAGTCATTTTATACTACAATCGTCACTTGCCGCATTCTCCGCCTTTCTTTGACAATCTCGCGCGGTCAACGACGCCTACAGCCTGAGTTGTATTTCATAACGTTCTCGTCACCGACAGTAGGCGATGTTTGTACAGTACGTGGTGTCGGCTTTTAATCCCATTCTCCTCATAACGTGCCTTCCAGCGAGCAGATCTCGATAAGTCACGGCAGGATATGAGAACAGATGGAATCGATACCCGCAAAAGTTTTATGCGCACACAGAGTAGGTAGAGGCGGAAATCATTGCTCTGCTTGTTAATGATGGTAAGGATAGATGGTCTTTTTCTTGCGCAATCTAACACATTTCTGTAGACCCAATATTCCTCATTCTCTATCGGGAGCTCTACTACCGTCACGTCTACTCATGGTTGCAGCCAAAAATTGATGATTGGTTGCCTGTTTGACTATTACCTCATTATGCAAATCTGTGGGCAGAATACGCGCTCCTCTATCCTAGATTTCAACGGGTCGGTCACGCTATAATTTCCAGAGCAGGATATCATTAACGACTTTATTTATTAGTACTCGAATACCATCCGATGTTCGTGGCAAATTGACCACCATCCATTAACTAACTCGCTACCCAGATTAACGTCAATGTCCCTCTGGTCATTCGCGCTTAGCAGTATTCTTCACGTTAGAGGCTTCCCAACATCTCTAGCAAGCACCACCGCTTCTGTCGCCACATAGGCTCCACATGCAGCATCTCCACCCCCTTCTTTCCTAGTAGGACAGATCCAACGACCGACGACTTGGGCTGTCAATGATAGAAATTTCTTGGCATTCACCTTTTTGCAGTGACGGACAATCTCAACGGGACTCCATAGCACTCCGGTAGCCAAACAGATTGACAGATTTTCTCAACTTTGATTCTCGCACGAGGCGAAGATAGATTCATGAGACAAGGAGATCATACAAAGAGAGAGCACACAACTCGGAAAATGTTAAGCGGCAATTGAGACCCTTGAGAACATTGGACTCAACATGATTCTTGCTTTCTGACGCTGGTGATCCCCCTTCAAGCTCTTCTCCTGATCTAGAGTTTAAAAATCCAGTCAAGTTCAGTCTTTTAACCTCAAAGTCAAGCAACTGGGGACTGCAACTAGTTGCAACTTGCCAGTTTTGAACGCAACCACAACCAGACCCGTGACTGCAACTGAGCTGCAACCGCGATTGCAAGACCGGTCCGAACTGAACAGCATTACTTAAAATAGTATAGTAAGTCAACCATCTACATCCCAAGGTCGAGTCAACAGTGTATAGCACAGTTGTACAGTAATTCATTTTGTTAGGAACTGCTCAGAGTCATTCTGGGCAGTTGTGCATTCTGTTCAGTCTGCAGAGTTGGCTCTGTAAGCAGCCTAATTGGGCAGATGAAGTAGACGTCTCTGCATGCAACACTCAATAGTGAGTGAAATGTTATACTTCCAGAGAGTGAAATGTTCAGTTTTGAGAGCCGGACTTAATGGAATTTAAATCGGGTAGCAGTTTACTATGAAGTTAGGCCATAAAATGTGATTTAGCCTGATTTCACCTGTATTTTATTCATTACTCATGCAATATGACCTCTACAAATATCGACCCAGATGCTATCTGGTGCAGAATTCACTGCTCTACATTTCGTACACTCACACCTAAGTCCGAAAACCACTGCGGAGCTCATAATTTAACAGATATACCTGTTTTAAGCGAAAAACCGGTTCCAACCAGTTCATCCCGGTTGCGGATCATCCCACGATGGCTTAGGACCAGCAACCGCAACTGATTGCCATCACAGACTGGTCCTAGTCAAAACTGGTCCTAAACGGTTGCAGTCCAGTCCGGTCTGCGGTCATTTGCAGTTCTAGCAACTAGAGACTGCCACGGATCGCGAACCGGATCGATCCGCGATCCTTTTCACGGATATCCGTGGTCCCAAGGTCGAGACCGTGATCCGTCCTACGATCCGGATCGCCTACAGATCCGATCCGTTAGGCGATCCGATCCGCGGATCGAGTCACGGTTCAGACCCGCGGATACTCGCGGATACTTGGTGGTGGTATAGTATTTTTTCGACGCGGCGCGGGACGCTCAAAGGAGCGAACCGCATACCGACGTCGAAAAAATGGTGGAGACGGAGTGGGAGGGAATTGTTGTACAGCTGGGGGCCGATGCGTCGATGTCTAGCAGGCGCGGCGTGCACCAGACCACAGGATAGGATACTCTAACTTAGTTAGAAGACAAAACATAGTAGCAGTGTAGAAAGAACGCACCTCTTGCACGGCGTCGTCAGCAGACGCGCTGTGCACCCATACTCCAGCCACCTCCGCGATTCGAGCCAGCTCTGTCGGCGGGCGGAGGCGTCACGCATCGCGTTGTAACCTCTTGAAGGCCGTAATTGTCGCCTGCGGCCCATTCGAGCGTCTTACGCGCTAATGTTGGCGCGTTGCTAGGCGTCGTGGCCCTAGCAACGGCCTTGCGTATCGTCCAAGCCCTCTTGTGGGGCATTCCAGCAGGTGTTCGGTGTCGCTGCTGGTCCCTACTGCTGTCGTGAAGCAGCGATCCTCGTAGGAAAGGTGCCGTCGTGAAGACGAGCACCATAAATCGCTCCGGAATGTATCCGAGGGCGCAGCGGTCGGCGTGAAGCCAAACCGCGCGACAAAAGGAAGAGAAAAGATAGAAAGAAAGTAGAACAAGCCCCAGAAGAGGTTCTGGGGCCGACAAGCACGACGATATCGTCGTGCTGTGATAGTAAGAGGCAAGGAGGAAGTATCTGCGCTGATCGATCCTTATCCGGCCATTGCCGGGAGGTTCAGTGAACTCGGCGATGGGGCAAATTCACCCGCAACGTCGTTTCTGGGTGACGTTGGCGCCGTTTGAGGCCAGATAAAATTGTATAAATCTTTTAAAAATATGATCTGAGAGTCTTTAAGAGTACGGATCGCCTACGGATCGGTGGCACGGATATCCGTGGCCACCTCAGCCTGACCGTGACCCTTGGCGCGATCCGGATCGCACGGATCGGATCGCCAAAAAGTGATCCGATCCGCGGATCGAGTAGCGGATCGGGTAGCGGATATCCGCCGTTTTACCCGATCCGTGGCAGACTCTACTAGCAACTGGACTTTTAAACTCTATCCTGATCCACTATCAAGCCCTTCTCCATCATCTGTACCTGATGATGCAGAACGTCCTGAGCCAGATTCCGCCACATTGATGTCCCAAGTTGAGTCAAATCACTCAGAGAACAGAGCCATAGACTCAGCACTAGGAGCTATCCCAAGAGATGCCATTGTGTAGGATACGGGCTTTGTCGCATTTCTCATCCATTTGAGCAGTGTATGAATTCTTCTACGTTGCTTCATGTTTGTTTAGCCTTGACGGCGGTGAGAGGCAAAGGTTCCGGGTAATGATGAGGGGCACAGTCACCAAGATTTCCCCTCAATATTCTCTGATTCATTTGAAAACAGATTGTGATGCGTGAAATACTAACAATAAATATAACAATTTTCAATACTTAACGTTGTAAATAACCCTATCCTCCGCGATTCACATCTGCCTGCAACATGTAATTAAGCATGTTGCAGGCAGGTGTAAACCATAATTAAAGCCCTATTGCATTTCTCAATGGTCAATATTCATCCTATGAAGGGACTATGAAGCACTTACAGAAAATTCATCTTAAACAAGGAAGGGCGTAGGAATAGTTGCATGATACATAAGGTCTAACAAAAATAAGCGCAGAAATAATAGCAACTCACTGGACCTACAAAATGGCTGGCACTGGACAAGAGTATGAGGGGGCAGAGGGCATACAAATAGCAAATAAGGACTAAAGAATGTCAGCACGTAAATGATAGCAGCTGGAGGGAGAGACATACCAAACAGCTATCATGCATTTCAGAGGGAGTACAGTGATGATGCAAAGCATAGAAATACTGGGATGGAGGGTAAACGGGGCTTGACGACAGCGAGTAAATAGGGCCTGACAAAAGTAAGCGCATAAAAAAAAGCTAGAGTCTGTTGAGTACTTAAGCCAACAAGATACTAGAGGAATATAAAAGGAGGAAAACTAGTAAAGACATGTCAGGAAGGTATACAAGAATGAGCAGCATGACCTATGGAGACGATAGCGCTCTGAGCACTCCCCTGCTACTATGTAGACTCCATCTAAATAGCTGAAGAACACTTCCTTACAAATGGGTTGTAGACCCTAAGGAAGTATACATGCTCGTAGAACGCGACCATCATATAGATAAGCATTAAGAGGAAGTTTATACAGCGAAAGGGTGCACTTCTGACACTGAGACAGAACTCGAGCTGGTGGTACTGTACAATTTCAATCAATTCATTGGTCACGGGTCACAGAGGCCCCAAATCTGACGAAAAGTCACATGAGTCACACGTTGCCGAGCCATCCGACGAAGTCACAATCTCGAATTGACCCAAAGGAGGCTAAAATTGGCTCAAAATCGACGAAAATGACGAAATTTTTCTCCCGGTCACGGCACCTTCGGCGCCGCGACGAATTTAAAATTTCGTCGCATTGGTCACATGTCACATGGTGCGACGAATTGATTGAAATTCTACAGTACATCTAACCTCATCAGCAATCAACATCCAGGGCGTCCTCTGATTGCTGATTGTGAAGGGTGGACTTTCTTATGGTAGTAGCAGGTTGAGAGAGGAATGAAAAAAAAATATAGTTTATATAATCACGGAGAGTCACATGACCATCACATGATCATCACAACTCGATTCCAGCAGTGTCACAAAGGATATGCCTAACATTTTAGACCCAGTGAAAACAAGCTTCGAGCTCTTGGTGCCATACCGAGTTTGAAGAAATCTATCTGCAACTACCAGAGTTACTGTATACTTTGAACGGCCTTCGAATCAGAACAGTATTAGTATTATCATAGTGTATGACAAGAGATCAAATAGTCTCACACTGCTTACAACATATACCTATGGTAAAAAAATTAAACATTGCAGCATTCGAAAAAGCCGGATGTGGCAAGACGTATAAAGATATTTCAGCTGCTGTTAAATTGGCCACCAACAACTTCTTAATGCCATTTGTACCAAAATTTTACCTGCCGTCACGATTCTGGAGCCAACAAAGTAATATTTCATATGAGGTTAATTAGCAACTTCTAATATGTAACCAATTCTATTCAAGCAGATCAAGATGGATTATCTATATAAAGTAGTCTATATAATATATAATCAAGGCAGAGATGAGAGGAAAAGTGAAAATTAGCAAAGTTAATAATATACAGCATCAGATCAGACAAGATCTAGACTTATCAAAGCATAAGAGCGCACCTAATACATACAGCAAGGCTCCTAGTGTGATGCACAAGCTTCAGATCTAAGAGATCTAACAAGGAGCTGTGTGTATCATGAGATCAGGCAGTAGACAGTGTCTATGATGGACTCACAGCTTTGCAGAGTCAGGAATCAAAAGAGCGACGCTCTCAGGGCTAGAGATACACTGCAAAGACTGGTAGGAAGTGAGTCCAAGTAGACCATGCCACGAGTCTAAACCTGGATCTGGCAGGTCGAGTTTGCGCGAGTTTACATATCCAGAAGCCGGACTTGCGACTTGTTTCAAACTCGCGAATAAGCGAGTTTTTGACGAGTTTTAAGTGAAATCTCCCCAATACTAGTATGAACTGAGGTCACAAATCAATGGTAGAGTGTGTTTAAGCTATATTAAGTCATATTCTATCTATAACAATGTTTAAATCAATACTATTATGCATTATCTTACTATAGAAACCTGAGGCAAGTCTACGCAAGTACAGGCTAAATTCTCCAAAGTCAAACTTGCGACTTGCGCGCGACCTGGATCGCGAGTCGCGAGTCGCAGGTTATCTGCGAGTTACCTGCCTTGGCCGAAACTCGTGTCTTGCTTTAAGTCCAAGGCAAAGAACTGGAGGAGCAAGGCTGCAGACCTCAAAATGTGAAGATGATGAGAGTAAGAGGGCAAGAGAGCAACGACTCTGATGAGCCCTGGGGCTCCCTGGTAAGCTGCATCAGCTGTCAATTAACAGCACAGCTAACAGGCCAAATGTCCATCAAAGGAGGTCTCAAAACTCCGAAGCTGCTAAGGCTTAGTCCAGCAACAAATCTGGCTGAAAAATCCGGATTCAGGTCAACTTTGATTTCCCTCTTTCAGAACGTAATGTGTCATAAGCTCACTCGGAGTACTGATGATAGCTTAGATAGCGCTTCCTTGTATCCTACTACCACAATGAAACCCGAAAGTGACCTGAAAAAGCGACAAAGGCTTGCTGTCATCATTGTCTCCACTGCAGTATGCTATATTACTTTGGGACTAGCCTCATATATCCTCTCCTACTATTGGAAGCTCGATTACCACACATCTGCATTATCGGGCTATGCATGGTTGCAGGAGCTTCTTCACAGGCATCCAAATCACATCCATATTGAACTTGGTGTTTGGAACTATGTGTTCTGGGCTCTATGTCTTGAACTGCATCTCATTGGTGTTGAGAACTCGAAATTCATGACTCTCGAAGAGTCTGTGACGATCTTCCTATATACGTGCCATACCGGACTTGCAGTACATTATGTAGGTGAGAAATTTCAGCATACAGGTACTACAATATCAAAGTAAGAAGCACAATTTGACGCAAAGGAAATAGCTCATCTGTTTGATCAGTCATTTTCAGAAGATTCTATTCATTCTCTTCTCTCCCACATTCTATAATCGATAGGTCAAGCCACCGGCTGTCGATGCACCTGTTCCAGATGAGATTCAGCGGCAACCCAAGTGGACATTATTCTTCGACAGCGTCCTCGGTGCCATTGATGGCACACATATCAATTACATTCCATCGGCGCATGATATTCATACTGCACGCAGTTGGAAGGGAGACATAATACGGAACTGCCTAGCAATGGTCTTTATGAGTATGCAGTTTCTGGTTTTTATCAGTGGATGAGATGGATGTGCAGTCGATTTGAATATATATAGCAAGGCACGCCTCACGGACTTTCCCATTCCTGAAGGACGGCGCTACCTTGCAGATGCAGGATTTGGTATTTGCAATTCGCTGTTTGTGCTATATCGTAATGTTCGATACTATCTTGCTGCATGGGAGCGCGCAAATCAATGGTATCTTCTCTGCAACTTTTTCATCTATTGACACTGCTAATATCTGTTCCTACAGTCCAGCAAATCCAAAGGAGCTTT
Organism: Hymenopellis raphanipes; assembly: GCA_003314085.1. Taxonomy (NCBI): domain Eukaryota; kingdom Fungi; phylum Basidiomycota; class Agaricomycetes; order Agaricales; family Physalacriaceae; genus Hymenopellis; species Hymenopellis raphanipes. The sequence continues at coordinate 28,218 of QLPD01000065.1, forward strand.
ATAACCTCCATCATGCATCAGCATGTAATATTGTCAAGCGCATTTTCAGGATGGTTAAGAAGCGCTGGGCTATCCTGATTCGTCCGCCACACTTCAGTATGCCTATTCAGACCCGCATATCTTCAGCACTTGCTGCACTGCATAACTTCATTATGAAGTATGACAACACGGATGTAAACAAGTATCTATACAATGAACAAGGTGAGGTCGACTGCCCTGACTTTCAGCTGGGGATGTATTGTGCAGAGGAGATTGATTTTGAAAGGTTTATCAAGGTAGAGAAGACGTTGAATGCTGAAAAACGTCGAGCGGAAGCTACTCAAGATCGTATTGCACAGGAAACGTGGGATGATTACTAATGTGTCCTTGCCGAACGTGCATGCTGGTAACGATGATATGGACATAGATGATGATATCGAACAAATGGAACTAGATTAGCTATGAAAACGAGAAGTAGTATTCTAGATATCAGAATGGCTGTTAAACGTGAAATCAAATGTAAGAAACAATAACTCAATCGAGGAAGGGACCAAGATCATTCAACAACTCCTGTGCAATATTAGTATGTATCCAATCCATAGTAAATAGCATGGCATAGACGGTATGCGACGGTATGACGGTTCAGGTAGGTCACAGGATGGGTACGGTATGCCGAGGCGATACCTGCGGTATACCGTCATACCGCCACATACCGTTGCACTACCGAGTACCCTCTGATCGCACATCATTAGAAATATATTTAAACTAAATTTATGAATTTTTTTAAGAGCAAATGATCTCCAACATCTCGAAAACGAGACGTACATATATTTCTTGCAATCCGGCGATTCGGACCGACATCCGAAAGGACACATAAGCATCTGATCGAGTTGTTTCTTCCTCATTCTCTTACCACCATGGCCACCCAGGATGCGATGATTGTCGCTTCTGCTGCTCTGACGATTGTCAGGCAGCCTCTAGGGTGTGTCTTTTCACTCTGTCTCTGTGCTGGATGCTGCTGCTGTCTTTATGACAGCAGCAGAGGACGACAACATCGACTGAACCGCGGCGCTGACAGGGACCGTGTTGACTGACCACGACCTCGGCGACGACTGGACCGTGGTGACGCGTGGACGGGTGCAATGACTGGGTAGGATGGGTAGAGGATGCAGATGGGTTGTGATGCTGCTGGGTAGACGATAACGTATCTTCCGTAGACATGTTAACGAAGACAACGACAACGGCGGCGACAACAGCAATGCCTACAGACATTGTCACCACTCTCCTCCACCTCCATCTCCATCTCCACTCCACCTCCACTCATCGCCGGCCGCCACTACACATCACCACTTGCCACCATCCTCCTCCCTACCACTATCCCTTGCCACTCTCATGCTCAGTTGACTGTCCCCGTGCCATTGCCCGGGGATGCTCACTGAGCATGAATCATAGGGTGTAGCCATATAAACAGGTGGCGGTATACCGCAAATATCATGCAGTATACCCATACCGTATACTGTGCCCTGACGGTCTGGTATCTGACGGGGCGGATACGGTATATCTAGGTGATACCCGCAGTATTACCCAAGCTGTTTACTACCAATCCTCCACATTACAGTATGAATCTGCGGCAGCTGTATCCTTTTTTCAAAATCTACTGTTTTAAGTATAAAATATTATAAAAAGTCTAAAAGAACCTCTGAAAACTGTGAAAAATTAGCTGAAGAGCAAAATTTTCGAAAATAGTCAAATTGTAATCATTTTAACATATGTTCACTAGCCAAAAATTCAGGTGACCTGCTTATGTAGATTCATTTTTAGGGCCTGTGACCTGTGATCTGAACTTATGATCGAAATAGTACAGTACTCTGCATCAACCCTTCTCCATACCCTTATCCACATTAGCCATACTATTCCAATTTGATACTAGGCCGGTGGTCACACATTTGGGCAGGCAAATTCCATATCATTCGGTGGTAGCTACACGATGTATACAATATACACATCATCGAGATAATATAGACAAGCACAGATAACAAAATGGACCTATTAAAATAGGTGCTTACTATTGGTAGTAATGCCACGCGATGCCACAAGAGCTAGAAATCCAACAGGTCAGCATCTTAGCGGTATATCATAGGTCTCGGTCAACGTACCACGTCCATTTATAAACACAGCACAGGTCGATGAGCCGCTATCAGATGTGGAGGCGACGGCAGGCGCGGCGCTTTCGCACTCTTGCTTTGCAGAGTTCAGGCAGAGATCCTGTCATCTAGAACACATTATTCAAGGGTAAAACAGTAAGCAGAAAAAGTGCACCATGCGAATAAGGTTGGCACATCATTTCCAGTGTTCTTAGTAGCAAGCGTGGTTGTCGAAGGGGTGCTTCACTGCGTGGAGACCGAGATAAAATCGCCTCCAACCTGTATCGCGAATAAGAAAATTAGCGGCGTATCATTTCTCAGGTACGAACGTACCACAGAGACACCCCACCAAGTTGAGATCAGCTCTCTGAGCCGCATCTAAGCCGGATTCAACCTGTGACCAGCGAGGAGACGACAGCAGCGAGTCAAGAATATAGTACTCGCCGTCTCATCACCAACATCACGCCCACGCTGTCGGCGTTGCATCCCAAGCACTGTATCCTCGCTGCCATCGTTGCGTCATCCTCCGTCACGTCCTCATTGCATATTGCATGCTCGTTGCTGATGGTGCACTCCATCGTTTGGGTGGGCAGATTGCCAGGTGCTCGCTGTCAAGGGCCTCGCTGTGATTGGACTTCATCGTGGTAGCCATCCGGGTTCTCGCTATTAGTAGGCGTCGTCCAGAGGCTCGCAGTGTCCAGAGGTCGTTTGAGGACTTGCTGTAGTATCATGGTCGTTATCCGGGCACTCTGTGGTCGCTATCCAGGGCAGTTAGTGTCGTCCGCTGCTGGGAAGGTGGCAGGAAGAAAGGACGGGCAAGACTTAGAAGGCAAACTGAACATGCACATGTGGGTGAATGCTGTGTCATAACGTGCGCACGGACCGGGACTGATAAGTCCGGCCACCCTATGCACTAAGAACAACTAGTTATCCTGCTCTCCAAGTAGGGCTGGACAACTAGTTATTCCTTCTCGCTGAGAAGGGGTAAACAACTAGTTGTTTCCTGCCCTAGGTGCGTTCTGGCTAGGGTTTGAAGGTTAAGTTAAGCTTGACCGGTCAAGTTGCTTAACCTAACCGGACTTGACCGAAAATTTAACCGAAGACCTTTGACCGGTCACCGAATTTGACCGGTCACGGTCAACGGTCAAGCCCCAACCCCGTATTTTCCTTGACCGCAGGTGACCGGTTCTGACCGGTCATAACCGGTAAAATTTTTCGTGCCTTACGAGCATACCTGTGCTAAGTAGCACGGCTGCAGTTCGCAGTGCACGATGCTTTCCAATGCCTCCCGGTGATGCAATGTTGTAGGCAACATCACACCAGCCGCGAAACAATGGGGAAGCGGGAAGGAGAATGTCGGAGTGGTGATGGGGACGTCGCTGTGGTATTCGTCTGCGTGGTGGCGGTATGGTCGTCGGTGTCTGGCGTCGTTGTCGTCGTGGTGGGGAGCATGCCATCTTGCTGAAGATGTAGTCGTTGCCTGCAAAGTAATTGCGTAAATTTGAATGTAGCTAGTAGAAAAAGCACGCACCTCGCAGACATTGCCTACCAGCAGGCGTCGTGTTACACGTCGTTCTCGTTATCATCGTCGTTAGCGGAGAGGAAAACTTTGGTGATGATGGCAGGTTCTGACTCGTCTTCGTTGGCGTGGGTGAGGAGCGTCTTCGTCGTATCCCGGTTATGCTGGCGTCGTCGCTGTGGAGATGGCGGCGGCGGCGTAGTCGTTGTTGTCCTCGTGGAGATGTGGGCGTGGTCCAATCGTTTCCTTCAGCGAGAAGCCATACTTAAAGTAAGTCAGTACTAGTACAATACGGCGAAAAATGCGCACCTTTGCGACGCCGCCTGTCAGCAGACAGCGCGGCGCCGAGTTCCGACGTCAATCTCTCTATTCTGCTGCCGCTTGCGGGGTCCCCGTCTTCGTTGTTGAAGACTTGCGGCCTCTTTCGAGGGCTTACGCGTCCTGCGGGGCCGCCGGGGCTCTTGAAGCCCGCGAATCCAAAAAAAAGAGTAAGGAGAACCTCTGGAAGCAGTGGTGGTACCACGGTCGTTGTCGTGTCGTCGTGATGACGTGGCCGTGGTCTTGTCGCGGTGGTGGTAGTGGTGGGTGGTGTGTTTAAGGGATCACGATCAAAATCAAACAAAAAGAGTCGCTCACCTTAAGCACGCCGCTTGTCCGCACACAGTTCGGCGGGTGACTGGGGCGTTTCCATGGTGACGGCGTCGTCGCTGTCGTTGTCGGCGCAGCGCTGGTGTGTTGGTCGTTGTCAGATGTATGTACAAGTACAATACAAGGAAAATACGCACCTAGACGACGCCGCCTGTCAGCAGACAGCGCGGCGTCGAGTTCCAGCATCAATATCCAGCATCATCTGCCCAATAGAGGCCCTCAGCCATCGTCGTCAGAGATTTGCGGCCTCGTTGGAGGGCTTACGCGTCCAGCGGGGCCGCCGGGGCTCTTCAAGCCCGCATATCCACGAAAAAAGCGTAAAAAAGAGTTGGATTGAAGGAGACGAACACCTGGAACATCCGCGTCCCAAGGTCGAGTCGTCGGAGCCCAGGTGTCGCGAGGTGGTGGTGGTTGGAGGTCAAGATCTGTCCATCGATCACCACTCAGATGATCGGACCGGACGACGGAAGCGACCTCGGGATGGCTTCAGAGCCACAACGAAGACCGTGTTCGCGTTCGGATGTGTCGGGATGTGTTCTTGGAGTGTATTGGGACATCTTTTATTTTGACCAGTTTTTTGGGGGGAGGGCAGTATTGCTCGCACTTGCAGTGCTTGTAACCTGTTAAGAAATGTAAGTATGAACTACTTACAACCAGATTGGTCTTGAATCTCATTATCAATGCATGCAGGTATATGATTCTTAAATTTTCGAAGTAGCCATAAGGCTCCTCAGACTGACTGGAGAAGCATATAAACAAAATCATAGATCTGTGAACCGTCGTTCAAGCCTCAAGTCACGCGTTGCAGACGTGAGTACAGGGATAAGCCAACAGTATACACTGTATACAAGTCCTAATGGTGCAGTGGCTGTAAGCAATGGTCTTGAGGATGTTCATGCCAGTTGCTCTGTGTTCAAGCCCTACGCAAGCCATTTTGTTAGACTGTCTTACCGGTCTTGACTGATCATGACCGGTCACGACCGGGTTACAGTCTTAACCGGTTAAAACTGCTTGACCGGGCCTAACTTGACCGGTTACGCTGCTTAACCGGTCACGGTTAACAGTCAAGGCAAAATGCCGGATTTGCCTGACCGATCCGGTCACCAGTCAAGCCAGATTAAGGTCACTTAACCTGACTTAACTGGACTTTCAAACCCTAGTTCTGGCAGGTAGCTAGCATTGCTTGGCAGACTCTGGCATGGCATGGCATCCCGGCATGATGCAGATGACATGAGAGAAGTCACATGACCAAAAAAGCGGAGAGGGTAGGGTTCTGGCCAGCTGGGTGGGATGACATCACTGTGAGGATCATCAGGAACTACAGATCAGATATTGATGGATCTGAGGGATGTTCCTGGGATTGATGGATTGATAGATGGGGTCCAGGATGGGTGGGGTAGGCCCTATTAGGGCACATTTTTGATTAGGTGATCACTGGGCAGGATGGGGTGGGCAATAATGAATGCTGCTATTGGGGATGGCTGTAGGGGAGGTGATGACTTGGTTTATATTTTTTTAGGCTGGGAATTCAGTGGTGTAAACAGTTTTTCAATAGCTTCAATAGTTAAGGAGATATTAAGGAATTACCAAAAATGCGCCACATCAAACAGATCTAGCAGGCTCTGTACTTATACCCATGACCTGCAACTTGGAAATCCTTTAGAGGTACTATAGATCGATGTTTGATATAATTTCCAGGTCATTCCATCCATGGGTTCAAGAGATATACCAGATCGACTAAATTAGGCTTCTTGGGGGTATAGCATGGGATCCTGTAATCCTGGGGACCTAGAACTTTGATACTTCGTTTATACCAGTAGTAGACCTCTATTAGCAGTGGGGACAGGCCACCTAACCCATTAGCCCATCTATAGGTAGGTCCCTAGTGCTGTACTAGCCATTTTCGCATTTTTGCTTATTTAATATATAGCAGCTGGCCTAAATTGGGGCTAGCCACCTTCAGACACTCACTTATGACCATTCTACAAAAGGAACCTTGTCATTTGGGTAAAAGGCCAGTGCTTTAGCCCTCAGTCTTCCTCTTCAGCGGAGTTTTGATCAAAATTCCCACGCTCTAGGCAGAGGATCGTCCACTCAATTCTTCGTGTCCTACACATGCTAATATCTTCATTTCTTCTCTAAGACGTGTATATATGTTATATATATGATATCCAGGTGCCAGACCAGTAATTTAATGATGTAATTAGGTCAGGAAGTCGTCCACAGCTGCTGGAACAGCCCATACCCCCTTCAGACAGAGATAGCTCATATTCTACTACAAAGAGAGGTCTGAAAACTGTTCAGGCATCCATTTGTATCATATTGGATGAAGTTATGAGTATCCTTCATATGTTGTAGATGAAAGGTAAGAAAGTGAAAATGCGCAGTACTGTACTGTTTCGACCATAGGTTCGCAGGGCGTGATGCGTTATGCTACGAACTTATACGAACTTAGTTCGTAACCAGTCACGAGGCTTAAAATTACCATATTTGGATGCGGGACCGAAAATTACTATTTTAGGCCACAGTTACCCTGAAAAGAAGGTCCGTTATGCGTTATCCTTTATCCTAAGTTAGGTTTCCGGGCCCACGTGACGCGTTATGCGAATATGCGGTCGAAATAGTACAGTAGCCTAACTCTTGCATAACTGCTCCCAATGGCTGAACAGGTCATAGCACACAAGTAGTACCTGGGTGGGTGATGAGATATCTTCTATATAACTTCAATAACAATATTCAAGTCGAATTCCATGACTTCTTTGAATAGTAGAAGAGTATTGTTCATTTTAGTAGTGGCAAAATGGCAGTACAAATCTATGGCCGACTTCCTGACCTAATTACCTCATTAAATTACTGGTCTGGCACCTGGATATGATATATATAATATATATACACGTCCTACAAAAGAAATGAAGGTAGTAGCATGTGTAGGACACAAAGAATTGAGTGGACGATCCTCTGCCTAGAGCGTGGGAATTTTGATCAAAACTCCGCTGAAGAGGAAGACTGAGGGCTAAAGCACTGGCCTTTTACCCAAATGATAAGGTTCCTTTTGTAGAATGGTCATAAGTGAGTGTCTGAAGGTGGCTAGCCCCAATTTAGGCCAGCTGCTATATATTAAATAAGCAAAAATGCGAAAATGGCTAGTACAGCACTAGGGACCTACCTATAGATGGGCTAATGGGTTAGGTGGCCTGTCCCCACTGCTAATAGAGGTCTACTACTGGTATAAACGAAGTATCAAAGTTCTAGGTCCCCAGGATTACAGGATCCCATGCTATACCCCCAAGAAGCCTAATTTAGTCGATCTGGTATATCTCTTGAACCCATGAATGGAATGACCTGGAAATTATATCAGACATCGATATATAGTACCTCTAAAGGATTTTCAAGTTGCAGGTTATGGGTATAAGTACAGAGCCTGCTAGATTTGTTTGATGTGGCGCATTTTTGGTAATTCCTTAATATCTCCTTAACTATTGAAGCTATTGAAAAACTGTTTACACCACTGAATTCCCAGCCTAAAAAAATATAAACCAAGTCATCACCCCCCCTACAGCCATCCCCAATAGCAGCATTCATTATTGCCCACCCCATCCTGCTCAGTGATCACCTGATCAAAAATGCGCCCTAATAGGGCCTACTCCACCCATCCTGGACCCCATCCATCAATCCATCAATCCCAGGAACATCCCTCAGATCCATCAATATCTGATCTGTAGTTCCTGATAATCCTCACAGTGATGTCATCTCACCCAGCTGGCCAGAACCCTACCCTCTCCGCTTTTTTGGTCATGTGACTTCTCTCATGTCATCTGTATCATGCCGGGATGCCATGCCATGCCAGAGCCTGCCAGGCAATGCCAGCTACCTGCCAGAACGCACCTAGGGCAGGAAACAACTAGTTGTTTACCCCTTCTTGACGAGAAGGAATAACTAGTTGTCCAGCCCTACTTGGAGAGCAGGATAACTAGTTGTTCTTAGTGCATAGGGTGGTCCGGCAAATGCCGGATAACGATGGCTGAGCGCAGATCACCACTCCTTAGCTCTTCCCACCACTGCACGTACTGCACAACCTTTGTGTCGTGTTCGTCGGCCCCAGAATCTCTTCTGGAGCTCGTTTTACTTCATTTATGTGTTTTACTAGACTTTTCTCGTGCGGTTTAACTCTCCGCCACCTGCTGCACCCTTGGATTTGTTCTGGGGTGATTCCTTACATTTGTTTGTACGACGCCGCCTTCTGGACTGCGTAAGCCGTCAATATGAGGCTTCCCTACTACTTAAGAGCGCACACGGGCTCGCAGAGACCAACCTTACTCTGCTTTCATATTTTCTGCTTGTACCATCAGTGCGCAGTGATGGCACTCGCCTGCTCGATGGTGCCATTTCAACGTGAACGCGCTGTGCGCAAGCTTAATGGACGCAGTTTAAATACTACTGGAGGCGTCGATGACTGAGCTGGATGGTGTCGCGGACACATCCAGCCTCAAATGGTGCGTTTATTTGACTCCTTACTGTTTCTATCTGAACCTCTACTATAACCACCCCTTCACCTCCCCTACCCACCACTGTTTCATCGCCGGTATGCGGTTGGCTCTCTTGAGCTTTCCGTGCTGCGCCGAAAAGCAACCAGCGAACGGGTAGCGGGATACCCGTTCCCCGTTTGAGAACCGCCGGGAAAATGATGGGTACCCCATAGCGGAACGTCGGGTGTAGGTGTAGCATCGGGTTCGGGGCGGGAGTGCTCACGCGCACCTGTACCCGACTCATGCTATTCACTAGTCTGGCCCCAGCTAGTCACCTGGAACACACTCATGATGTTGCATACTCATTCAGATTATGGGTGACGGACGGTGTTGTACAGGCAGCAGAACTATTCCTCATGGTATAGAGAGTATGGAGGTTGAGGTATGGAAGAAGTTATAGGGTATGGGGAAAATTTTTGAGGTATGAAAAATCTTGGTGGATTCTCCATACTCTCTATACTTTTCCATGCCCTCCATACCCATCCAGATGCCCTTGAATTTACTGATAGGAGTATTATAGTATTTCGACTGGATATTCACATATCGGGTCACGGCAGCCGGTGAAGCGAACCTATATATATCCCATATCGCATCACGGTGCCTCCGAGCCAGGCACAGCACTCCAAAAACGAAAATTTTCAGTCCTGCCTACGGTGGGACAGTCCAAATCGGGTAATTCCCATGTTCATGCCTGGTTATGAACCTATTCGCTGTAAGTTTGCGGCATATCGGGTCACAAGCTGTGAACCTAGGTCGAAAAGCTACAGTACTGTACTATTATGACCTTATCTTCATGGGGCGTTATGCGTTATGCATACTCTTCACAAGAGTATCTCTTCATTCAGGGTCCAATTTCCTTATATGGGTAGGCGGGAGCGGCGGCGACAGCCGCCGCGTCAGAAAATTTCCTTTTCAGGCCTTACCTCGGTCCAAAATTTGGCCGTTATGCGTTATGATACCCTTCACTCTTCATTTCATAGGCATGCGTTATGCGTTATGCGAAGATGAGGTCATAATAGTACAGTATAACTAGTTATTTCACTATACCTTATAACAGCTATAGCATACTGGGTTTAACTAGTTGTTTTGCCCTAACAGTATAGGAGGATAACTAGTTATACCTAGTGCATAGAGTGCAGTTTTGTTTCCAATCGTGGTACGAGTCTGACTTACCCTTTTACCACTATCACCCACTCTTCTCTTATAGTCAATAGAGATATATGGCTGCCTGATCACCTGCGAAAGGCTGACTGCTGCCTGTACAGCCACCTAGGTGAGTATGACCACTAGCGTTTGAAAGTCAGGTTAGGTCAGGTCTTTGGACCTTACCTAGCCTAACCGTTGCTGCATGACCATAACCGGTCATAACCGCAGTCTTTCGACCGGTTAGTGACCGGTCTGACTGGTGCACGGTTAGACCAGTTAGTGACTGGGTTAACCGCTCATGACCGATGTTAACTGCGGTAAAAGCACTTCCTGAGGCTTCGACTTGCCACTTGTTATCGGTCAATGGTATACTCACATAGTGAGTATACCATACTACTGATTTCTTACCACATTCAGTGCGGAATATGAAGAAATGTATGAAAAGGGTTAATTAAATGTATATACAGGTACTATACGACTCGCAGATATTTTGAGCCGGCGCGGGAGGCACAACAGTGCTACCCGCATACCGGGGCACAAAAGATTAGCAGGGGAGCATAATGAACTGAGTCGGCATCGCGAATAAGGACAGAGAGGTGACGTGGCCGAAGGAGATGAGCACAACAGCAGCGGAGTAGAAGCCTGCACGGTATAAGGAAAATGAAATAAAAAGTGTGAAGAAGTACGCACCGTTGTAGGCTGGACGCGTCCGCGACGCCATCCAGCCCGACTCCCAAATCGTCACCTCTTTTCCTGGAGGCTTACTCGCTCGGCGGGGTTGTCCTCACAGCGCAAGAAAGCCATTCTCGGCAGTCGTTCGTCGTTGGGAGGCCGTCGTTGTCATCCTTACTCGTCTGCTGCCCTTGCGAGGGGCTTACTCGTTCATGTTGGCCCGTTGCTAGGGCCACGACGCCCTAGCAACGGCCTTCGAGCCTGTGCAGCCTTGCCAGGACTTACGCTGGCGGTTCGTAGTTGGAGTGGCGGTGGCAGTGGAGTCGTTGTGGTCGTCAGGGAGACATAGTTGTCGCCGTCGTGGGGTAGTCATTGTGGTGGGAGGGTCCGTGTCGTCGTCGTCGTCGACTCGTCGTGCAGCCGAGGTATTGTCAGTACTAAAACACGGCGTAAAAATACGCACACCTTCACGACGCTTCCTGTCAGCAGACAGGAAGACGTCAGATATCAGCCTCTACCCCGAGATCATCATCGTTGTCGTTGGATTTGCGGCCTCGTTGGAGGGCTTACGCGTCCTGCGGGGCCGCCGGGGCTCTTCAAGCCCGCGTGTCAACGAAAAAAGCATAAGAAAAAGATAGATTGACGGAGAATGACGCCTGGAAGACTCGCGTCCCCTGGTTGAGTCGTCGGGGTCCAGGCGTCGCAAGATGGTGGTGGTTGAGAGCAGAGATCGACCACAAAAAGCGTCTCGATCACCACTTGGATGATCGGACCGGGTGCTTTTTGGTGGTTTCGTCGTGCTCTAGCACGACAACGGAGATGATTGGTGGTCTAAAACATTGCAGGATGTGTTCCTATGATGTTTTAGAGTCTTTGATTTTTTGGCCAATTTGTAGCCTATGAGAACATTATACTTGTACTAGTAGTACAGGTATTGTAACGGATGAAAGTTGCAAACACAACAGGAGACGGTTGATTTAATTTAAGCTAGAATAAATCAATATCATTGTAGACTATAGGTTCCAGTAAAAAACCGAGCAGTCGGAGAGCTTTTCGTTGCTGGAGGATGTGATCTTAGTGATCTATGATGGGATACTTGCTACGTTAGACATTTCTGAGCCTGGTAACTACTTATCTCACCGCAAGTTTACCTTAGATATATAAATTATCATTACTACAATGGATCCCGACACTTACGCTTCTAGTCCGAGGCCCTCGTCGTTGTCCCGAACGATATTGAAGTCGTTCCGTTCACGATTCGGTGCTCGGATCGATCACCCGAACGGTGATCAAGATGCTTTTTCTTACTCGATCTCTACCTCTAACCACCACCACCACACGACGCCTGCTCCCCGACGACTCGACCTTGGGACGCGGGTGTCCCAGGCGTCTTTATTCTTTGATCTCACGCTTTTTTTCGCTTTTTTCGTGGATTTGCGGGCTTGAAGAGCCCCGGCGGCCCCGCTGGACGCATAAGCCCTCCAACGAGGCCGCAAATCTTTAACCACCACGACGACCACCCAGAGCACGACGATTGTCGCCTCTGCCGCGCTGACGATTGTCAGGCGGCGTATGGGGTGAGTTTTAAGTGTCTGGCTTCGTGCCAGACACCGCTGCTGTCTCCGTCTCCGCGACGCAGCAGAGGACGACAACGACGACTCAAGAACGGACGACCGCCATCCCGCATCCTCACGACGATGACTATGACGGTCCCGACCTCCGAATAGTCCCCCGGCTCCCCACAACTGCGCTGGACAACGCGCAAGGCCGTTGCTAGCCCCACGACGCCCTAGCAACGGACGCGTAAGCCCTTCAAATGGGCAGCAGACGGCCGACGATGACATGTGGAGGTGGTGGTTGGCGTGTTGCGTCTGCGGACGATGGCGCATTCGGGAATATGGGCGCGTGGCGCATCGGCTGAGGACGCCGCGCAATAGGTATGTCTATATCACTACCATTCCCTACTCGCACCATCACCATTCCCTACTCGCACCATCACCATTGCCTTCCCACCACCATTTCTGTTACCTTCCCCACCACCCTACCCTCAATCCGGTATCATGCACGGCTGAGTGTCCTCGTGCTGTTGCCCAAGGATACTCGTCGGGCATGAATGGATTTGCGGGGGGTGGGCGGGTCTTGTTTGCGGGCTTACTTGAAACTCTCATTACTCATGTGAGTTTCGATGCATTCACTCACTTCGTTAATCGGAGTGAGTATACCATCTTTTTTTTTGTATTATTGTTTGGGTGTGAGAGATGTAGTGTACTCAAAAAATTAAGAATGAATATGACCTCTTGGCACAACGGTAAAATTGGCTGACATACTTTGTATGGAATTGGTCGGACTCCATGGGTTCAATTCCTGTGGGGTCCATTTTATCAGAATGACCGGTTATGGCGGTCATGACCGGCGGTTAACCGGTCAAACCGTGACCCGGTCTAACCGGTTAGACCTCAGTTATTGACGGTTATTCATATTTAGCTTTTTGAGAGACCCTTGACCGTAACCGGTCAGTAACCGTGACCATGGTCATGTTAATAGCGGTTATGTAGTGGTTAGGTTAAGTCCAGTTAACGGTCTTTAAGCGGTTACATGACCTGACTTTCAAACGCTAATGACCACCACCACCTTCACCAGTGTTGTCATAAAGGGCAAAGACTTTAATGTATCAAAGCCTTTAATGGCCTTTAAATTAAAGCCTTCAATACTCCTCCATACTCTCTAAAGACCTTTAAAAGCCTTTACCTGATCCAGGCACCCGCCGGGCACCCGTCTGACTCATGAGCCTCATGGTCAAATTCTTTTGTCTTCCCGTTGCCTTACGACAATAAGCATGCCACCAAAAAGCCCACTATGGGATCACTTCTACAAAGGAGACAAGCAAAATGCTGTTCATTTTCGAGCCCACTGTCTAGCATGTATCGAAGTCGAGCGTCCGCAAAACATACCCATTGATGTTGATGACTCGGGCCCTGTCAACATCGAAGCACAGGCATGGTTCGATGATGGTACGCGGTTACTTAAATCTACGTAACGTATAGCGCTAATGGAGATATAGCCCTTACGCGTGCCCATACCAATGGAGGAAGTGTTCTCGGCACAATTAGTGCGATGGCACACCATCTGGAAACCTGTGCGAACGTATCAGAAGAGGCGAAGGCACTAGGGAAGCGCGAGAAGAAGGGGAAGGGGAAGAAGCGTGTGGTATCAGACGACGAGGGAGCTGCAGGCGATGCAGATGATGAAGGTGGTCCATCAGCGTCGAAGAAACCACGCCAGCAGGTGGCGCGGGTGCAGAAGAGTATGACCCAATCGAAATTAACAGTCTTCAAAGGATTAAACATACCATTTTCGAGTCGAGAAAGGGCAGCGGTCGAGGCCCAGTTCTGCCGCGCGACCATCTCCGCCAATCTTCCCTTCCATTGGGTGCACGACGCAGAGGTCATCAAACTGTTCCTCATGATGCGAGCAACAGCAGGCGAAGTCATACCCGACCGTCGACAAATCTCTGGGCGAATTCTTGATGGGCTGAGCAGCGAGGTTGATGCGAAGGTTCAGAGCGAGTTAAAAGGTGCCTACGGGTCTATCTCGTGAGTTTTCGTTGGTGATGATGGGACTAACAGCTTACCTGCTCGTAGAACCGATGGATGGAAAGATAATACCAGAAACAACGTTACTGGTGTTCACATCTCTGTAAAGCGTAAGGTCAGCACGCTCCCACTGAGTGATATGCGATGGGAAACTCACTCTGCCCCGTTCTCACAGCCGTATCTCATAAAACTCTTCAAGTCGAACCGCGAGCGCAAAGATGGCGAAGGATATCGAGATATATTCCTGAAAATAATCGACGAGACAGAGGATGAAAGAGAGTGTATCGTCGTGCTCCTGTGCTGCGACAACGATGGTGGTAGTCATAAAGGAAGAGACCTCGTTCCCGTGTCTCGGCCGTGGATCTTAGTCGCCCCGTGTTGTGGTCATCAGGTGCGAGTCTATTCTGACAGAGGATCATTCCGAGATCTAACTCCTCTGGGTTCAATTCAGTGGAATCTCATGCTCGGCGACTATTTCAAGGAAAACGCCGAAGCCGCGGACATAGCTGAAGAAGCAACGGCGGTCATCGGATGGGCGCTAAACCATACGAAGGTTCGCATGGTCCTCAACGACGTTATGCTCCAGAAGCAGGGGACCGTCCTTGCTTTCATCGTCGCTAATCTCACCCGCTGGACGACACCCAATGCTGTACCTAAAACTAATTTCTAGCTCTCCCAGCACAGCCTTGGAATACATTCCCAGCTGTATCCCAGACCCCATCCATAAGAGGCCCAAAACTAATTCTGACCCCACCTGCTTAAAGTAGTAGGGGCTCCAGAGCGCATTCCCAATTGGGCTGAATGGGAGGGATGACGTCATTGAGAGCATGGGTAGGGTGATGTCATAGATGGATGCATGAGTAGGATGATGTCATAGATAGATCAATAGATCAGATTGTGATGGGATGTGGGGGTGGGTTCCTGGGATTGATGGGAGATGATCAGTGGGTCCTGGGTGGGTGGTAGTACCCTATTTTGGGCGCATTTTTGATCAGGTGACTAATGGGCAGGATGGGGTGGGCAATAATGAATGCTGCTATTGGGGATGGCTATGGGTAGGGTGATAACTTGTCTTATGTTTTTTTGGGCTGGGAATTCAGTGGTGTAAACGGTTTTTTAATAGCTTCAATAGTTAAGGAGATATTAAGGAATTACCAAAAATGCGCCACATCAAACAGATCTAGCAGGCTCTGTACTTATACCTATGACCTGCAACTTGGGAATTCTTTAGAGGTACTATAGATCGATGTCTGATATAATTTCCAGGTCATTCCATCCAAGGGTTCAAGAGATATACCAGGACGACTAAATCAGGCTTCTTGGGGGTATAGCATGGGAACCTGTAATCCTGGGGACCTAGGACTTTGATACTTCGTTTATACTAGTAGTAGACCTCTATTGGTGAAGGGAACAGGTCACCCAACCCATTAGCCCATCTATAGATAGGTCCCCAGTGCTGTACTAGCCATTTTCGCATTTTTGCCTATTTAATATATAGCAGATGGTCTAAATTGGGGCCAGCCACCTTCAGACACTCATTTATGACTATTCTACAAAAGGAACCATGTCATTTGGGTGGGAGGCCAGTGCTTTAGCCCTCAGTCTTCCTCCTCACCGGAGTTTTGATCAAAATTCCCACGCTCTAGGCAGGGGATCGTCCACTCAATTCTTCGTGTCCTACACATGCTACTGACCCCATTTCTTTTGTAGGACGTGTATATATGTTATATATATCATATCCAGGTGTCAGACCAGTAATTTAATGAGGTGATTAGGTTAAGAAGTCGTCCATAGATCTGTGCTGCCATTTTGCCACTACTAAAATGAACAATACTCTTCTACTATTCAAAGAAGTCATGGAATGCGAGTTGGATATTGTTATTGAAGTGATATAGGAGGTATCTCATCACCCACCCAGATAGTACTTGTGTGCTATGACCTGTTCAGCCATTGGAAGCAGTTATGCAAGAGTTAGGCTACTGCG
>QLPD01000067.1:0-19587 GCA_003314085.1 Hymenopellis raphanipes
CGGTGATCATTGGCGCTACAAAACGCTCCTGGACGCGCCCTCCAGGTTCATCCAGAGCAGGATAAAGAAGATATACTATCGCTACTTCCCTCACATCATTGGTGGGCTGACGAACGTGGAGACCTTTACGTTCACGAACTATCTGATGCACCCGCTCATGACGCAGTGTCCCGACCAAGTCCTTGACGCGCTCACCTCACTTCTCCGTCGGCCAAGTTTTACTTCGTTTCATATGCCTTTCGGGTCCGCGTTCGAGCTGTTTACGATGCTCCGAGAGTGTCCTCAGATCAATCATCTCTCACTGGGGATGATTACATGCGCCAGCCATTTCGATGTCACGCTTTATCCCCGCGTGCCCGCCCTGAACCTTGATACGCTCTTCGTCTCGTGCGGCAAGTTCCTGTTCTTGAGGCTTCTCAATAGAGAGTTTCCCTCGCAGGACTTGATCAAGTTTGATCATCTCAGCCGTCTGCAAATCCACGTCAGCATGTGCTATGTGGTCGGTGATCACAGTGTTATCGTGACGACCGAGGATGTACTGCTCCAGAACCGGGATACGTTGAGGCATCTCTCCCTCAACATCTACCTTGATAGTAAGCTTTCCCTCATCTTAATTTTGCAGTACTGATCATGTTTGATAGGACCTTTATCTGAGCTTGTCGACCTCACACGTTTACAATCTCTTGATCTCAAGATTGAATCTACCACAAGCTCAAGTCTAGAGGTCCCGGCGCCCAAGCAGTGGATCAGCTGGCTCATTCAGTCGTTTTCCAACGCGACCGTCGCGATAGAGCACTGTACACTTCAACTGGTACAGTTTTCCGTGTATGAAGACCTGGAACTGTTCGATGCAGAGTGGAGGGCATTGGATGCGATTATAGCATCGTGGCCGTGTCTACGCGAGCTGGTGGTGGTGAACCATTGGCGTGGCCCATCGTTCAATCATTCTCAGCCGCGGTTATGTGGGTTTGGACCGGAGGATCTGAATGCGGTATTTCCAGTTATGGCGGCCTCGGGGAGGTTGGTGCTTACTTAGAATTTACATGACGTGCTTTCGAATTGCTGTGAATATTTTTACAAACTATGCTACGAGGAAACTGGAGGGATATGTTGTATGAATAGATATGCTAGGGTAATTTGATTATTTCCATCAAAGACATCGAGTGAGCTCCTCGGAAATATCCGAACATGAACTGGCCTCGGTTGTGCAGGTTTAGTGCAAGATGCTTCACTCGAGTTTGTGAAGCTCTGCGTCTGTGCACGAGTGCGTTAAGAAGCGCACGTAGGTCTTGAATACGTCGTGTTGGTCAGCGTGCATGACTTGTTTGAGCTGATCGTCGCACAACAGTTCAAGAGTAAAATGTGGCGCAGTGGGTTGAGCAAGCCACGTTCGAAAGAGATTCTAGAAACGCGTCGGAGGAGTCGGATATGTCAAAGGTCGATTCGTTTATTAAGAGCATCATGTCCTTGGTCGACATTTGGGAGCTATGCCTGTTTATCATTAGATCATAGATGGTGCCATTTGAGAAAGAGACGATTGGTGTACATACTTTGGGGAGGCAGGTGCTATTGTGGAATTCAGAAGACGCGCTGTGATATTCACTATATTCATACATAGTTTCCAGGACCAGCCAGTACAAAGAGGGAGCACCGCTTGAGAGCTCGTCATAAAGAAAATTTTGACCGGCATAAAGTCTGGAGAGTCAAAGTGATGCATATTCAATGCTGTACGCGTGGATTGGAGTTTTCCTTTGCAATTTGTGAGAGCCTGGAAGCAGCTCGCCAGGGCTCACCGGATCTGAGAGGATGGAGTCAGAGGAAGGAAAGATGTCACACAAGTACGGCCATGACCGTACTCTGAGAAACGCTTAGCCTTTCGACAAATTCAAAGTTCAAGCCTGTCTTTATCGTTGTTCTCTTGTCTATTGTAGTAACTCAATGATGACAGTTCAAAAAGGCTACTATATCTATAATTCTTAGTCAAAACCAGGAAACAAATATTGTACAATGCAGTGATTCAACTTTACACCTAATCGAATCCATCAGATTCCCAATTCGCCAAAACCCTCGCCTTAACCTCCTCCGTATACGAATGCTCAAAATCAGCCGCCTCCCAATCCTTCCCAGTCGTATACTCAACCGGCAGCAGCGCATCCGAAACCACCTTACCTCCCACATTGCTACTCGCACTCCCGTGGCTCATATACGGAATAAGCTGGAAACCCCTCACATCCTCATAAAACGTCTCGTCCGTCCCAGGCCTGCACCGCGTCGTAAACGCCCACATAACGTCTTTCCCATCGTACACATCAATATCGTCCCCGACGAGAATGAGGCGGTGGATCGTAAATCCCGGTTTGGACCGGAACACGAGATCGCCGACGCGCTTTGAAAAGTCGCTCGAGTTTGTGTTTAGAGCGCGCAGCTTCTCCCCGTCGACTTGGAGCGCGACCCACGTCATCTGCCCCTCGAACGGGGAGAACGCGTCTTTGATGGGGAGCCCCGCATCTTTGCACATTTGACCGATTTGCGCTGCGGCGAGCGTTCCGATGAGCGTGTGCTACAAAGGTAAAAAAAAATTGATCATGAACATTGAATACTATGTGGCGGTAGGAGTAGCTCACCGTCTCATCCGTCAAGCGCCCCGTCGCCGAAACGGGGAGAATGGCATTGTCGCGATGTGTGATGCAGTTGACGTGGTATCGCGGAAAGTCAGTGGCGGCCCCCAAAAACACGTACCCGTGCATCTCGCCATACGGACCTTCGGGCGCAGTTTCGGTAATGGAGAGTGTACCCTCCATAACGATCTCAGAGTTGGCGGGGACGAGGAGGTCGTTGGTCTCGCATTTGACGAGGTCCAAGGCCGTTCCAGTGAGTGCACCGATGTAGCCCGCTTCGGAGACGCCGTCCGCTGTCAAAAGATATTTTGTTAGCAAAGTCAAACAGCACACCCATGGCTCGGAGGGAACTTACGAATTGGCATGCTAGCTGCCACGATAGCCGCGGGAGGTACCTTGCAAAAAACCCTTGAGTCTCAGAGAGAGAGAAGAGGAGGAATAGAAATATAACTTACGCCCAAAGCCAACGCCCACTTGCAGTCCTTCCCCGTCTTCTTCCACATCTGGTGGATCTGCCAGATGTGCTGCGGCTCGATAACAGCACCAACAAGATGGCGCTTCCCATCCACCATCGCACGCGCAATCGACCAATTCGTCCACTTCCCATCAGGCGACTGCACGATATGCATCCCGTACGTCTGGATATACTTGCCCCCATCCGACTTGTGCACGAGCGGCGCAGGGATCGCAGTCAAATCAATATCATCCCCGAATATCTTGTTCTCCTTGCACGGCCCACTCTCTACAACATTCGGCTCAATCGGAGGCGCATGCGCCACAGAGACCATCTTGTCGAAGGACCTGGCTCATCCTCATCCGAAAGAGACGCGTGGTTGGGATTCCGAAACAACAGGTCCTCTCCATCCTCACGTTGTTCATCTGACATGATGTAAACAAGTTGAACAGGCGTTGGCATAGACGCGACGAAGATACCTTTCTCTCTTCGTGAGTCTTCGTAGCTTTTCTCCAAATCGGTAATGATTTTGTCTTGCATAACGCTGATCTCTTCTGACGACTTGCACGTCTTGTACTGTTCAAAGTATGCCCTTCATTGTGATCAATGACGATCGAGTCGAAGATGAAATAGACGCACTTGTTAACATTCAAGAATGATCCACCCCAGTTTTTCGGCATATGAATCGAAGCCAGTTATATCTGCTGCGAGTGCCTCGATACAATTGAGGCGCCACGGTTTGCCATAGTTTGTAGAATTCGTTGCGATGAGATAGGGCACTATCGACTGATTAAATACATAGACTGCACATAATGGATCAACGTACATAGTCGCTCATGCGGGCTCAATTTTAGAGAATGGCACATCGTCCAGGCGTGCCCAGGAGCATTCCACAACAGCCAGTCCGCCTTGCAATACAAGGTCTCGGTCGGCAGGCGATATTACTGCAGTTCCCTTCGGCCTAGTAACCAGTTAGTCGAAACATTGCAATAAATGAAAAGAGACGCACGAAACGACAACACCTCTGAATCTGGCGCCGACTTTAAGCTCCTTGATTAGACCCAGTTTCTTCCCAGAACAGCGGCAGTGGTCAAAGTTCTATCTCTCCCTAAGCATGAACCAGGGGAAACCAAAGGCGACGATTTTAACGTCGCTTTCAGCGTCTGGATTGAAACTTTGTCAACAAATCTGTATGCTAGTACTCGTAAGAATGCACCTTCGGAGCCCGATTCACCGTCATTGTCAGATACGTTGTCGACGGCGCTGTCTGGACGAACATCGCGCTCTTTTGGGCGTGAGCTGCCGCCTCTGCCACGACCGCGAGTAGATGGTCGCCCTCGTTTTGAGTGACTAGACTCCGAGCCTTCTTTTGCCATGGTGGTAGTCGTAGAGTTAGGATTATTTTGAGAGCGGTCACACGGTACCGGTGCAGCCAACGGGTCTCTTGTCACCATGGTATCTGTCAGCCCGCCGTAGCTGTTCAGCAAAAGTCGCGTCACCGCTTTCCTCTGCTGTCCGAGAAGGCAGAGGCGATGGCGCGTCTAATCAAGCGAATGACGGCGGAGGGAACCAATAAAAGCATGCTTAATATGTGTTATCCTGAGCTCTGTACCGATGGAAATCGACGAATCGCCACTAATTGTTTAATGGAGCACGCAGCCTTGAAGCTCGTGGCGATAATAGGGCCCGCCTAGCCCAAGACCAGCGCGTCATTTGCGTCATACCATGACCTCACCCTGACCTCACCATTACTGTTTTTGGTTGTCGCGACCTGCGCTGCCGTTTTGGGTCGGTTGCGGATCTGGGAGTATATATACGCGCCAATTTCCATTCCCCTCCCCAGCATCCTTTCCCTCCTCTCCCCATCATGGCTATGCCTTTTGCAGTCCCCGCGCTCCAAGAGATATACCCTGCCCTACAACAAATTCAAAATCTCCCGGGTCTCCGCGACCGTGTCGCCGTCGGTGATGCGGTCACGAATCATACCGTTTCCAGCGCCAAAGCGACGGCGCTCGCTGTTGCGGCCGAGTACGGTACGTGTCCTTTCGCTACGACGCTGCTGAACATGTCTCATATAGTATGTGTAGACCGAAACAACATTTTGGTTACGCGCGACATGGTTTTGGGTGCCGAGGCACGCGCTTTACGGGTTGCAGAGTGTGGTATGACCGGCTCTTCTCAGTATTTTTTTGTTTTTTAACGTGTATCCAGATGCCACAGCGCGCTTTCCAAACGGTCATGTCCCGGTGACCAACCAAGAACTGACCACCGCCCTGGATGGTCTGCGAGAGGAGCTGGCAAATGGTTTGGCCAGGCTCGGTCGTGATGTCACCACGCGTTATGACGAACTGCACGCTCTTTTGGTGGTCACTGGACGTAATATCCAAATTCGTCAACGCAATAGGGCTGGAAGCCACGGCTCACTGCAACCCTTGTTGAAGTCGGTGAGTTAGGTTCTGATTCTGGTCTGTGCACAGTTAACATGTGTTCATTCAGGTACCTGATCGAGGCGACCACATTGCAGGGAATTTGCGCCGGCAGGGTGCTACCCCCGCCGCCGGAGATGCCGTTCCGCTCAATATTGCGATCGGGGATATTCCGCCGGGAGGCAACATCGTGGTGCCACGCTTATCTCTTGGGGACATAGAGCGTTTGATGGTATTCTACAATGAAGATTTCACCATTCTTGTTACAGACACGCTGCCCGAAAGGCAGTTAAAGGTTCAGGACTGGTTAATGTAGTTCTTGGTAGATTATTCAAGCTGTTAATTTTGTAATACGTATCAAGCCTCTTTGGTTTCTATTGCATATCACTCGTCCTTGCCGTTCTTGAATAAGACAAGGACACAATTTTCACAACTAGAGGCTCAATTGTCAGCCCAGGGTAAATACAGCATGGCAAAACATCAACAGACAAGCCTTCTCTGTTGACGACCACCACATGCGGACGCGCCTTGTTGATCTCTGCAGAGGTATATAAAGCCTCGGAAGGCCCAGGTGAGCTCAGAGATCATCCAGGCTTCTTGCGCGCTGACATACCCCGAGCCTTGGTGAAGTCCCGCCGCCACCACGCACCCTTTACCCGCTGCAAGCAGCCTCGCTGCGTTGACCCGCTGTGCATCCAAGCTCGCTTAGTCGCCCACAACCTCCGCCGCTGACTGACCTGCGCAGGAATTACTCGGCACTCACCACCATGGCTTTCGAAACACCGAACTGGGGACACTTGCCTTCACCTTAGGAGTCCTGTCTGCCCGCCGACCCAGCACTGCGCCTCTGTTGATAGATGGCCGACCTGGAGCCTACTTCCAGAGACTGGTGCTGGGTTGGCAGAGCATCACAGTTGTTATCCTTTCTGGCCATGTTCTGCGCATATTTAATGTATCCGGTGAGTATTTTTTACAACGAGAAAATCAACATATTGGTATTTTACTGCTAGGATGACGAGACAGTGCTCGCACTACTTCCTGAGCGCAACGTCGGGATTTCGATGTCTCTACCCGCTGACCATGTCGACATACCTTATCTCACTCACCGTCAGATGGGCTGGACCCTTGGACCACCGCGTACGCTTTTTCGCGCAAGAATTGTTGGGTTTTGAAGCTGCAATTTAGATGCCCAGTTCTCAGATATCAGATGTAAGTGCATTTTCTTGAGCATCCTTTACAAAACTAACAGGAAGCTACATAGACTTGACATCCAAACTCACTCTTATCACTCCAAAATGTCCTCCTTTCCAACACCATCACCCCCGACGCTCTACCTCTCAACTACATCGTTTCTTCATCGCGCATCCAACAAAGTGTTGCCGCCATGGACCAGAAGTCGACGTTGAACGAAGCCAGCGAGGGAGGCCAACGTTGCTCTCACCCATGCCTCCTCTAGCCATAAACTCATGCCACAGCAAGCTATAATGTACGGCGCTCGTCACTGAAAGCGCCTAACTCGCCGCCGGTCTGGCGACGGTTCTTTCGCTCTATCCATTTTAACACTTCGCCCACATTACGAGAACAAGCCGGAGAAAACGGATGGTTTGTCCTTGAGCTCGAGGCTCCACAAGTTCAACCCGACGAGCAACGACTTTGTTGGCGAAGGTGAGAGGATCAACGGCATGTGGACGGTGTTCATGTTGAACAATTGCTGGACGGCGGCGGATGGATCGGCGTCGAACTTTTCGCTCGATATGGAGGGCTCGCGGATTGACGCGCCTTGGCCATTGGAGATGACGCAATATGCTGAGGTCTGTGGGAGGCTTTCATCTTGAGGGGTTGAGAGCTGACTGGAAGATGTTAGATCTCACAGTTGCATCCGGACCACATACACTATCCAGAAGTTCCTTGCCGGCAACTCAGATTATGGAAACTCTCTCCTGGCGCTCGAGGTCAAGGCGTCGCTGCTCTTCGAGCAAGCCGGCCGCCTGGGCGAACGATACCATTCGCGTAAGAGCTAGTTCTTTAGTCTTCAATTTGCTGGCGTTACGTTTTCTCGTAGAGACCCCACAGCGAGACGCCAGTCGTTTCTTCTCTCATTTGAACTCGTTTTCCGCCGTACTCGAAAAGTTCATTCAGAACTTGCCGCCCGTCAACGCTATACCTTCTCTATCCGCTGCTGTCTTTGTGCATTCGTTGGCACAGGCTGCGGTCCTCGCGCTGCATATGCCCGTCGTCTCGGCCAACCCGGCTTCGCGTCCGCGCATGGTGACTGCTGTTCGCGAGATTGTACAGCTCCTGAATACACGCGCGCCCTTCGTCGATGCTGTTCTTGGGGTAAGTGAGCTCATGGGACTGTGTGCTCGGGTACTAATGAGGGCCTGGCAGGTTGTCTGGGGCCGTGCATGTCAATTCCTCCTCAGGGAGATATCGAACTCATCGCAGGAAGAGCCTGTGGCATTGCTGAACGCTATCATCCGGGTGATGACCGCCTTGGCTCCGGGTGCTCCCTTTATTGGTACGTTCGCTCTTCTCCTATGACAGGTGTTGTCTGAAGCAGCGTCTTACAGCCGCTCAATTGAATCAAGTCCAGTCCTCTATGGGACCGCGTTGAATGCGCAAATGCCCTAACATTCGACTGATACATACATCACAGTTACATTAACACACGGTCTGATGCCAAGTAATAATCGAAAGAAGCTTGTCGACTACTCTACCTCGTTCTTCTAATCATCACCGTAGAGTTTCTTCATTGCTAGTAAGTTATTTTATAGAGTTGATTATTTATATATTCTTATCGATACATATATGTATGTCATATAGTAATCTGTAGCCCTCCTTGCCTCACGGGCGTGAATATCACAATATTTTATCGAGGTGGCGCACATAGTAGCGACTTCGGGTGGAATACAAGGAGGCTCAAACCTCCCCACTATTCCGGACGCCATGCCTAGAACGAATCAAATGTTATACAGGCATGAGCTCAGTGCGATCCGACGGTTGAACATCTGAATCTGCAGCCCGCTTTATGAATCGATGATTGTATCTGGAGTTACTATTGCATCCATCTTCCAGTCAGTCTCTCCGATCGGAACCTCGTTCATGCGGAGAAGCTGCTCTCGTAACGACAGTGCGACTGTTCACCGTTCATCAGTGACCAGGAGTGAAAGAACTGCTGATGATTATTGGAGGAACATACCGAGGAGAGGTTTGGGACGTCCAGACGCAGTGTAAGAAGTAATGAAACGATCATAGTATCCTTTTCCATGTCCTAACCGGGAGCGGGAAAGATCAAAGGCCACACCTACAGAGATTCAGCCTCCCTACTTAGGCGCACGTGCGTAGCTTTGACCTGGTACCAAAATAAGATCCAAGTCCACCTCGAGAGCTTATACGTGTCAGAGATCTGGTTCCTGGGTTTGAATATCAAACCATACCGTTCTGTCTTGGGGCACCGTTCCACGTATCGGAAGGATCTGGGATACCCCACAGTCCCTTCGGGATGGCGTCCAAATCAGCCTGGTCGTGTATCCTGAGAAGATTCATTTTGCTTTCCCCGAGTGAAGAAGCGTCAATTTCAGGCACGTAGAGGTGCTTGCCTAGTAACATGTTATCAATAACAACGTAGAATGAAATACTACCTCAAATGAGTACTACTAACCAAGATTGAGGATCTCCCTAACGAGAGAAGACGTGTCGAGTTCCCCAGAGGGCATGCTGAGATAGCAGCTCACAGTCCTACATTGGCGGAAAGAGGGCAGTGCCAGGATTCGGTCTCGTACGGCGTTGGCTGAGCAATATCGGTGAGATGTAGGTGTGACTCGGGCGACGTCGCGTACATTGCTCTTCGATTGAGGATGCGGATAAAGTTTTCAAGGTTGTCGTCACAGATTTTCTTAAGGCTTTCTTTTGCGCCTTGAGAACCAATGAAGAGGCAGACATGAAAGGAACAACGTGGTGGTGATGGGAAAAGGAAAGCCTCACGGAATAGGTCGCGATCGAAACGCGATCACTATCTGCTCTCACGTGTACTCTTGCACAACCGCTCTCGGGACCGTGACGAGGAATTGAACATAATCATAGAGAGGACCACAACCCACTACCTAAAAACTCGATGACGCTACTCAGAAGAGGCCTAGAATACTAGCAGTCTGCAATCCCGCCGACCATGCGTTTGCGATCTTGACATAGCCTTGGTCATTAGGATGCAAAGTATCTGTCATATCCCCCGCAGTAAGAAGATTCCCCATATTCACCACCAGCACCTTCTTGCCCGCAAGCTGTCGAGCAGCGACAACAGACGGAATTGCGGCATTGTAATCGGCAATGCGGGACTGAGTAGTGTTCGACGTCGACATGATGATCTGGGCAACGATAACCACAACATCCGGACTCGCTGTAAAGATCTGGTCGATGAGGCTTCCCAGCCGGGCAGGCGCGTTCCCGACATCCGTATTTCGATTCATATCGTTCGTGCCAATGTGGAGGAGCACGACATCGGGATGCAATGCCAGAGACGATGCTACTCCAGCATTGGCCGCGATTTGGGAGATGATGAAACCGCTGTGACCTTCGTTGTCGTTGTCCGCCATGGTACCCGATTTGATAGAGCCAATCATGTTGACTGTGTTGAGGCGGGCATCGAGGAGGCTATGGAGGTCGTTACGGTAGCCATTGCCATCGGAGCTCCCCGAACGAAAAGTAATCGAGTCTATGAAGGATGGGGATGAGGGCGGCCAAGATCATGTAGTAGGACGTACCGCCCAAGGGCAAAATAGTGAAGTTCTTGCCTATCTGTCGCGCTGTAAGCCAGTCTACGACAAGTGACTGGCAGACATGAAAGGTCGCCAAGAGGGCAAGGATGAAAAAGAAGGTCATCGTCTGAAAGGATTACGTCGACTGTGAGGAAACAAGGAAGAGACTAGCATCCTATTATTGAGCTAGGGAATCAGGATGACTGTCAGTCCGGTGAAACAGAAACGCGTGAACATAGCCGCAGGTGACGCTGTGCAGCGTAGGCAAGGTGTCCATCAGCTGAATTCAAGAGTAACGTACACCTTCCATTGCATTGTCGACGTCACAGATGAATGCACGAGGTGGCATAGATCATGGGAAGTATCTCTGTTTGCCATCCTCGAAGATTGACTACCTCAAGCGCGAAAGTTTCTGCGCATGTCGGAAAGGTATGTATCCCATTGGAATTTGTTCTGGCACCAGTTGATTGACGTGTATAAGATGGAACGCGAGTATCCCAAAAGAATCGAAAGATGCTCTCAGATTACGGTCTATAGCCGATTAAACAGTTTTGGGCAATGCAAAGCTATCTTTGGTCGGAGAAATAGGTTGTCGAGCGTTGCTGAGTACTTATCGGAGGGAGCACTAGTTGTATGCGTATATATCACCAAGGTCGACCAGCTACGGGGCTTTCACGTGTATGAGAGTCTGCCAGCACCGGAGTAGTTAGTCCCGTAGAAACCAGCCATGTAGCGGCAAGTCGTTGAAGTTCTAACAGAAGAAACGTCGTTGACACGAGGTAGGGATCGAGCAGGCCACGTGATACCAACACGCTTTATTTCTCGCCACCATGCTCCTTTTGCTTCGTCCTTTGGACTGTGCCGGAATGTCCCTCAGTGAACATTCTCTGAGCAGATACCTCGGAGACTACCCGCTTTACTCCGCGGTCGTCGCTTCGGCATCCCAACCGAAGCTGTTCTATACTTGGTTTGGACATTCAAATTTCAGAGCTCCACCCTCCCGAAGACTAACGTAAAGGATATTCTACTAAATGAATTTGCTCTTCTCAGCAGTCGGAGTCTCCAGGCGAGGGTCAGACGGTGACTTCTTCGCTGATACCTCTACTACAGTTTGGTGATTAACAACCCAAGAGAATCTTCCCAGGCTGCCCGCACATAACAGGCCAAATCATTGCTGTGCGTTATACGCTTTGATGATCAACTGCTGTCGAAGCCTTCCACTTGGCCCACTACATACATTGTTTCTGGTTGCTGGTTCAACCAAAGGTATCAGCACTCCTACCTTGTGTGATTGATCCAGTGCTCCAGATTTACAACTCTACAGTAATCAGTGAGCAGCATAGACGTCATGATGATGTCGACAATACATTCCAAACCCGTGGTTCAGCTATTCGATATCCGCTTTCCTAGCCGTCTAGCGCAAATCTCAATGGTCCTGGCTGTTGAGCCGCCACCTCAGCTACTCACCTCTGCACTACAGATCCTCCGTTCTTACCGCCGTGCTAATCCGCGCCTGGTTGGCACGGCTAGCAATGGAGGTGGTGAATCATAGAACACCGGTCTAACCCAACTCTATTCCACCTTGACACCCGTATCTCGTAACTCTCTGGAGATGACAGTATAAATATGGGACCGTCGAGCAGCCGAGGACCCAATTTAACTTTCCACTGCACTGGCTTCAACACCATCGAACGTCGAGAATGCCAGCTCTGATCAATAAGCAAGATGCGGATTGGGCCATAGGCTCTCTCATTCAGACTAATGTCGAGTCTGGGACCTACGGTGAACCTCCGACTCCACCTGCACTCTAGCGTGTGCTGATTCATGACGTATATTACAGGTGTTTATGCAATAACAGCTTTCATATCTCTCATTCTACTCATGTATGTTGAACTGGTTCCATGGATGGTCGGTCACCGACGTCGTTTTCAGGCACAGCGGTCTGCGCAACTCTCGCGCTCGCTCCGTTCTCTTTATCGTGACGCTCGTGATGTTCGGCATATCCACAGCGCATGTCTGTCTGAACTCAAAATACTTCATTATACAATTTCCTACTTTGACGTCAGACTCTGAGGAATACAATCCACCATGGCTAATTGCGAGAAGCGCCAGGATTGCTCTGGCCACCATGATTTTGCGGCGTACCGACGTGAGTCTGCCTTATACTTCGCCGTAACCTCAGCCTCATCGCAAAATGCAGTATTTTCTCAGTGATGCCGTAGTGGTCTGGAGGACGTGGTGCATTTGGTATGACAATGTCTTTGTTCGCGCGTATCTCGCCTTGGTCTTGCTGGCAACTGGAGGTAACATTATTTCAGTGTTCACGGTCCCTACTCGGAGGACTCATTTTCCCTTCCGCAGCTACGTCGATTGCCACGGGAATACTGACTGGGAAAGTCGACTGGAGAGTCACCAATATGCTGGGCACGTTCTGTCTTCTGGTCACCAATTTCAGCACGACAGTTCTCTGTGCCTATAAAGTTTGGTGAGTGTCTTAATATCCCTCTTGATCATCGCCGGCTCATGAACTATAGGCACTACAGGCGGTTCATCAAGGTTAGACCTTGGTGGAAAATGTACTGCTGGTTCTTGTCGAGTCCGGCTCGATTTACTGTCTCTTCTGGGTATGCATATCCCCTCTCAGGCCTGGCCTTTATCAAGCTCATTCGAATCAGTTATTCTTAATGCTCGGGGATTACAGTGTACTCGGGGATGTTCGCTTTGAACTTGAGCACTTTATGACTCACTTTCAATGCCGTGCGTAGCTACTTCAAATTCTCTTTGACTATGTGCTCAACAACCCGCAGGGACTATACGCCTCGGCCGTTATCATCATCATCTCTCTTTCGAAGACTTCTCCTCAAACGTTCTACTCTGTTGTCGACCCCCGATCTGAGTTCAACTCAAGAGTCATCGCGTGTCGACTTGACGCAACAGCCGTCGCCGTCGCCAGTTCATCCACCGTAACTTCTGGTTTCGTTTTATTTACTGCAAACTGTATCTCTTCGAGACCGCTGGGCTTCGAGAACTGTTGCCAGGGGCCATGAGGCGATGCTGATACCACGCATTGAATACAGCTGGATAGGTACAGTTGTCGGCCATGTAGCCAAGATTAGACTTGAATACATCCGAGTCCGGGATGCTCAGACAGCAGCTTACGGCCTGCTCTGTATCGACGGGAGCAGGGCAGCGGTGAGGATTTGGTCTCCCAGGCAGTGTTGGAATGCTACTCGGGCTCAGCGTTAGATGTTGTTCGGCGTGAAGATGGCTTTCAGTCTCTTTCAATCTTGTTGTCGTAGCCTCTGTTGTCATTTTATTTCGCGCTCTCAATGCCAAACGGTGATGAATATGACGGAAAGAATATCCTCGCCAGTCCGACTCAAAATTCAAGACATACATCTGCAGCGGGGAATAGTGCAGCCGATACCGATCTAGAGATTTAGTTATTACATAGACGCTTTATAATTCTCGTGTCTTCGAGTTGTGGGGAGCAGTGAGCACGCTTTGGAGCACCTGCTTTCAATGACTTGAAGGTTTGATGGATGCCGTGATCGATCCGAGCTATGGCGGCACCCTCGGCAAGTCATTTGAAATTTTGGTCGCGTTCCCTCTTGCGATCATGTTCGTTGCTCAAGACCAGCGAACAGAAGGTTTCCTGCATGTCCTTCTGCCAACAACAGGCAGCGTAGCATCCGTCAAGACTCCACTGATCGTTCAAGAACTCCTCCGCGTCTGCTATTATCATTTCCCGCTGATTCTGTCGGTTCATGTCTCTTCTTGACAGTACGACAAAGTGAAAGTTGAGGTCCTGTCTACTACCGCCTCTCTAGCATTCTTCAAACCGTCGCACATCGAAGCCGCTGGGTCTAGAGTATGGACCGACAAGGACGAGTGGGCTGTACGCCTCCCAGACTGCGATCCCGACAATGATCTGCTAAAAGGACTCGTTCAATATCGGTGACCCGATACTACACATCGAATTGAGGAGATGGGCGGACGTCGTCCTAGTAGCGCCCTGCTCTGCCAACACTCTATCCAAGCTCTCGCACGGCCTTTGTGATAATTTGGTGGTACGCTTCACGACTGAAATGGTCACTTGAGCTACACTGACAAACGACATCAGACTTCACTACTGCGGGCTCTAGCGCCTACTACCCCCACCTATGTTTTCCCTGCGATGAATACTTTAATGTATGAGCACCCCCACAGCCGAACATATGCGCGTCGTTCGGGATGTGATAAAGTATAACGTTGTTGGTCCCATAGGTAAAACACTTGCCTGTGGGGATGTTGGTACGATTTCACCTCCACTTGTCCATGCCAACTGATGAACTCGTTTCTTCAGGGATGGGTGCTATGACCGAATGGTCCGATATTGTCAGGATAGTCGTTCTCAAGTTTGAATTAAAGAGACTATCGACGCCTGTACTGTCTTAATCTCCTTTGAGGTTGTCTTCATCTTCTTGCTTCGCACATTGCTTGTTTTGAAACTGTATCAACTCGTCTCTTTGGCCAATATTCCCTGATTGTTTCCTAGACTCAAGCGATTTCGTGGACTCGATCGTGGATCACATGAAGCTACATGTTCAGGTTCTCGGGCGCCATTCCCATCCTTCTTACGATCACATCTTCCCTCGCCGGATACTTCCTTCATGTCCCACATATCTACTGGCCCAAGCGACAACTCCCCTGGTTCTCCTCTCTGAAATGACGTTCGCCACACTCACTACATTCGAATGGTATAGTGAAACTCATGTTCTCAGTGGCTGTATCGCGACTTGAACAGTGTCTTTATGCCGGGTCTTTTAACCCACAGAACGTAACGGAGTTCTTGCCGGTCGTCGTTTGGATTCACGGCGGAGGGTATGGTCTCTCTCCGTACAACGCTGGCTGATCACGTCGGTTTAATAGTTATGTTCTCGGAAGTGGAAACGACCCTGGCGATGATCTTGTTCGCGAGTCTGGATACAATATCGTCGCTGTTACTATAAAGTATCGACTGGCCCTCTTTGGTTTCCTTGCCGGTCAAGCAGTCAAGGAAGGTGGCGCACTCAATTCTGGATTACGTGCGTTACATCATACGATTCGCGGAAGTTGATGACCTCGTATTGACAGTTGACCAACATTTCGCCTTACAATGGACTAATGCCCATGTCAGTGAGCTTCTTCTGTCTAAATTGACGTGGTGTTCATCATATCAAATGAACAGCACTCATGTCTGTCTGCAGAATTACGTGGTCTACTTGCCACTTCACTGCACCGGATTACTTCCAGCGCTGTACGTTCAAAGATCCTATTCTACTGCTCCTCTCTTTCATACTTTCATCTAGATAATGCCCCCTTGTCTTCCCCAGGAAATCATAAATTTCATCCTCAGCCTACTAGGCGATGATATACCTTCAATGTCGGCTTGCGCATGCGTATGCCCTGCCTGGACGCCGGAGATGCAAAAGCACATCTTCAGGAACCTGACAATAAGCGTCTCTGTACGCCCTAAATCCAGGATACCACCTTTCCGTGAAACGGTGCGGGTTACACCAGACATCCGTCCGCTGTACAAGGCAGTCAAGAAGTCGCCGCACTTGCTGTCCTATGTCAAGAACTTCTCATTGAAGGTCCACGGTGACCACTGGCGCTACAAAATGCTCCTGAACGCGCCCTCCAGGTTCATCCAGAGCAGGATAAAGAAGATATACTATCGCTACTTCCCTCACATCATTGGTGGGCTGACGAACGTGGAGACCTTTACGTTCACGAACTATCTGATGCACCCGCTCATGACGCAGTGCCCCGACCAAGTCCTTGACGCGCTGACTTCACTACTCCGTCGGCCAAGTTTTACTTCATTTCATATGCCCTTCGGGTCCGTGTTCGAGCTGTTTACGATGCTCCGAGAGTGTCCTCAGATCAATCATCTCTCACTGGGGATGATTACATGCGCCAGCCATTTCGATGTCACGCTTTATCCCCGCGTGCCCGCCCTGAACCTTGATACGCTCTTCGTCTCGTGCGGCAAGTTCCTGTTCTTGAGGCTTCTCAATAGAGAGTTTCCCTCACAGGACTTGATCAAGTTTGATCATCTCAGCCGTCTGCAAATTCACGTCAGCATGTGCTATGTGGTCGGTGACCACAGTGTCATCGTGACGACCGAGGATGTACTGCTCCAGAACCGGGATACTTTGAGGCATCTCTCCCTCAACATCTACATTGATAGTAGGTTTGCCCTCATCTTACTTTTGCAGTACTGATCTCATGTTCGATAGGACCTTTATCTGAGCTTGTGGACCTCACACGTTTACAATCTCTTGATCTCAAGATTGAATCTACCACAAGCTCGAGTCTAGAGGTCCCGGCTCCCAAGCAGTGGATCAACTGGCTCATTCAGTCGTTTTCCGATGCGACCGTCGCGATAGAGCACTGCACACTTCAGCTGGTCCAGTTTTCCGTATATGAAGACCTGGAACTGTTCGATGCAGAGTGGAGGGCATTGGATGCAATTATAGCATCGTGGCCGTGTCTACGCGAGCTGGTGGTGGTGAACCATTGGCGTGGCCCATCGTTCAATCATTCTCAGCCGCGGTTATGTGGGTTTGGACCGGAGGATCTGAATGCCGTATTTCCAGTTATGGGGGCCTCAGGGAGGTTGGTGCTTAGTTAGAATTTACATGACGTGCTTTCGAATTGCTGTGAATATTTTACAAACTATGCTACGAGGAAACTGGAGGGATATGTTGTATGAATAGATATGCTAGGGTAATTTGATTATTTTCATCAAAGACATCGAGTGGGCCAGCTCAGCTCCTCGGAAATATCCGAACATGAACTCGCCTCGATTGTGCGGGTTTAGTGCAGTTCGTGAAGCTCTGCGTCTGTGCGCGAGTGCGTTAAGAAGCGCATGCAGGTGTTAAATATGTTGTTTCTGTCAGCGCGCATAATCGGTTTGAGTTGATCGTCGCAGAGGAGCTCAAGATACTGCGCGTAGAATGTGGCGCAATGGGTTGGGGAAGCCACATCCGAAAAAGATTCGAGAAACGCGTCAGACAAGTCAGATATGTTAAAGGTTGATCCGGAGTTCTTTAAGAGGATCATGGAATTTCGTGCCTGTCGTGAGATGATGAGAAAGAGACGTGTTTTGGCGTCCATGGTTTTTGGCAAAGTGCTATTTGGACGGCAGAAGTTTGGAACACGCGTTATGGTGAAAATGATGCATATTCAATACTTACGCCTGGACTGGAGTATGTGATTTGCGATTTGTGAGAGCGTAACAGCAGCTCACCAGGGCTCACCGGATGAGAGGGGATGGAATTAAGAGGACGGAACGATGTCACACAAGTACTGTCATGACCGTCCTCTGAGAAACGCTTAGCCTTTCGACAAATTCAAAGTTCAAGCCTGTCTTTATCGTTGTTCTCTGGTCTATTGTAGTAACTCAATGATGACAGTTCAAAAGGCTACTATCTCTATAATTCTTAGTCAAAACCAGGAAACAAATATTGTACAATGCAGTGATTCAACTTTACACCTGATCGAATCCATCAGATTCCCAATTCGCCAAAACCCTCGCCTTAACCTCCTCTGTATACGAGTGCTCAAAATCAGCCGCCTCCCAATCCTTCCCAGTCGTATACTCAACCGGCAACAGCGCATCCGAAACAACCTTGCCCCCCACATCCTTACTCGCACTCCCATGGCTCATATACGGAATAAGCTGGAAACCCCTCACATCCTCATAAAACGTCTCGTCCGTCCCAGGCCTGCACCGCGTCGTAAACGCCCACATAACGTCTTTCCCATCGTACACATCAATATCGTCCCCGACGAGAATGAGGCGGTGGATCGTAAATCCCGGTTTGGACCGGAACACGAGATCGCCGACGCGCTTTGAAAAGTCGCTCGAGTTTGTGTTTAGAGCGCGCAGCTTCTCCCCGTCGACCTGGAGCGCGACCCACGTCATCTGCCCCTCGAACGGGGAGAACGCGTCTTTGATGGGGAGCCCCGCATCTTTGCACATTTGACCGATTTGCGCTGCGGCGAGCGTTCCGATGAGCGTGTGCTACAAAGGTAAAAAAAATTGATCATGAACATTAAATACTATGTGGCGGTAGTAGTAACTCACCGTCTCATCCGTCAAGCGCCCCGTCGCCGAAACGGGGAGAATCGCATTATCGCGATGTGTGATGCAGTTGACGTGGTATCGCGGAAAGTCGATGGCGGCCCCAAAAAACACGTACCCGTGCATCTCGCCATACGGACCTTCGGGCGCAGTTTCGGTAATGGAGAGTGTACCCTCCATAACGATCTCAGAGTTGGCGGGGACGAGGAGGTCGTTGGTCTCGCATTTGACGAGGTCCAAGGCTGTTCCAGTGAGTGCACCGACGTACCCCGCTTCGGAGACGCCGTCCGCTGCCAAAAGATATTTCGTTAGCAAAGTCAAACAGCGCACCCATGGCTCAGAGGGAACTTACGAATTGGCATACTAGCTGCCACGATAGCCGCGGGAGGTACCTTGCAAAAAGCCCTTAAGTCTCAGAGAGAGAAGAGGGGGAATATAAATATAACTTACGCCCAAAGCCAACGCCCACTTGCAGTCCTTCCCCGTCTTCTTCCACATCTGGTGGATCTGCCAGATGTGCTGCGGCTCGATAACAGCACCAACAAGATGGCGCTTCCCATCCACCATCGCACGCGCAATCGACCAATTCGTCCACTTCCCATCAGGCGACTGCACGATATGCATCCCGTACGTCTGGATATACTTGCCCCCATCCGACTTGTGCACGAGCGGCGCAGGGATCGCAGTCAAATCAATATCATCCCCGAATATCTTGTTCTCCTTGCACGGCCCACTCTCTACAACATTCGGCTCAATCGGAGGCGCATGTGCCACAGAGACCATCTTGTCGAGGATTTCCTTCATGGACGCGGTGGGCTCCAACGCGAGGTGGCGCGCGAGACGGCCGTAACGCTGGGAAGGGTCTTTCCTCAGCGAGGCGGGAGCCCCGAAGCACCGGAAGAAGCCGTTTTTCGCGCCTTTGACGTTCTCGAATAAAGGAGCTTTGCCGGATGTCTCGCTGACACGGCGCGTGATGGCGGCGACCTCGAGGTGAGGATCGACTTGACGCGTGACGGAGACGAGGTCGCCGTCCTGCCGCAGAGCCTCGACGAAGGAGCGGAAGTTGAGGTGAGGGAGATCTTGGGCAGAGCTTTGAGGAGACATCGAGTTTGGGTTCAATGGAGATTTAGATTCCTAGAGTTGGGGCATTTATACAGATGGTGGGATATTATGTTGACAAACCTAGGATTATCAAAAGGCGTGTTGAGTCGAGGGCCGCCCG
>QLPD01000068.1:0-16331 GCA_003314085.1 Hymenopellis raphanipes
CCTTCCTGAACTGATTGAGCAGCGCCGGAAACGGCTGCTTGCCAAATCTCTTTCCGTGACAATATCACCT
Source organism: Hymenopellis raphanipes (assembly GCA_003314085.1). Taxonomy (NCBI): domain Eukaryota; kingdom Fungi; phylum Basidiomycota; class Agaricomycetes; order Agaricales; family Physalacriaceae; genus Hymenopellis; species Hymenopellis raphanipes. The sequence goes on from QLPD01000068.1 coordinate 71, forward strand.
CAAGAACTGGCAGATCAAGTCTCGGAGATCCCCAAGTCAGCGTCGTATGCGCAACAGTCGCGTACGTCGTTTTGTAATACTTAATTCCCGCGTTGTAACGTATTTCACAGATCCCACGTTCCCTAAAGTGTCATCACCATTGTCTAGGTCGGAAACACTACCACTCGCAGCGAATCATCCTCACGCTCGTAAAGACTCGTTACTCGATGGACAACTTGATCTACAAGAAATGGCGTCTCCTACCAGTGCGACTAGCAGTCTAATGTCGCCTTCTTCGTCATCATCGACATTTTCTCTTGCTCTCGAGTCAATCGCTGAATCTTCGGGCTCACATAATGGCTCTTCCCCCGCTCTCCCTTCTCATCTGGAAGCACTACCTTCCTCCCATCTTCCTCCCAATGCTGTCCACGCCTACCCATCCTCATACAGACCTCGCCGACCAATTCAAATTGGTCTAGGTCAGCCACCTCCTCAATCGAACCTGCTTGTTCCTCCAAAAACAGCATTCTCTTCGACATTCCCCAAGTCTGATACCGAACTCATACTCTACTCTTATGCTCAACTTGCCGGAACATTGACAATCTCGTCGTCACCGACATCGCCAGACCATGTTCAGAAGTTGGGTCATCTGAGGTCATCGTTAAGGCGCACTTCATTCGGAGGAGGCAGTATGGACATTACCTCTTCTCTGCATCAACGTCCTCCGGCGAGGCGGAGTCACAGTCGTTCATCCTCTATATCATCTGGTCTTCTGTCTTTACTATCACCTACACCTTCGCAGACCCAACCCTCTCCAACTTCAAGGTCGTCGTCATCTACTCCTCGAACACCATCATCATCTTTATCATTTTCGCCATCATCCTCGTTCGCGAGTAGAATGGGGTTCGGCGTCAACGACGACATTGATCCTGACGCTCCCTTACCAACCTTTCAAAATCAGCCTGTCATGCTGGCCGTTGACATGTCATTACAAGCTGGAGAATCGAAGAGTTGTATGTGTAATCTTGTTCGCCCTCACATCTGTCCTAACTTGACACTCAGATACGTATAGTATGCCTTTACCTGCCAACTTACCACCGACATTTCGTGGGCGATCATTCAAGTTTTCTTATGAACTGGTTGTTGGTACTTGTCGTGCTGGCAGCAGTACCTCAAGCAGTGTCAGTCGGGTAATGAAGATTCCGATCAGAATATACAACAATGTTGTCGGTATGTTGCTCTACCTCAGGTGCCCTACTTCTCATTAATACTTGCCCAGTGGGTCGAATACCAAGACCTTACGATCTAACGTGGCCGATCAAGAACAGGACAGAAGTCAAAGGGTCTGTCGTTGAAGATGTTGGCGTGCGAAGAAAGGTGAAGTCGGGTACAGGATCATTAGAGGAATTAAAAAGTTACGCTGAGCGACTCGTGGGTGCCATACCGGATCCCTCGACGAATGGGGTGAAGATCAAAATTCCAGCAGAGATGGTGGATGAGGCCGATCGGGAGTGGAGGCGAAGGTATTCTTCCAGTCACACTGACGAAGATGTTGGAGGTGGTGGGCTCAGTGGGTGCCGAGAGGCGGTAGAGATCCTGACAAGAAACCCCAAGAAAGGTATGTGTGGTGTTCTGAATCCTCGATTTCATCTACTGATTTCGTTAGTTTCGTATGATGTCAATAAGGATGGCGTGAAAGTCGCTGTGCTCACATTCACCAAGTCAGCGTACAGACTGGGAGAGACCGTCTTGGGTGTTGTTGAAATAAACGACAGGACTAGCCGTTCAAGAGTTTTACAGGCACGAATCTACTGTTCACGTATTGTACGAATGTGCTAAATTCTCCTTGCAGATGTCCGCCATGCTAGAAACTCAAGAACTCCTGCCTTCATCAATATCATCTCAAAGTAATTCCCGGCAGCTACGCAGGATACATGCTGAACATCACTCATCATTTACACTATCTATGCTACGAACTACCTTCACGCTCGATATTCCTTCCGACGGTAGTCCTGCATTTCAAGTGTCTATTGGAGATGATCCATCCTGCAAGCCCGGCGGGCTGGAGTGGAAAGTTCGCCTCTGTCTCTTGGTATCTGTTAGCGCAGAAACGTCGCTCACGGGAACAGAGGGTGTCCGGATGAAGAGCATGGTCAGGGATGGTATGGCTGGCGAATGGGGTGCATCGTGGTGGGCGACGCAGAGCATAGCGCCTCTGGAGAAGCCGGCTCCCACTTCACCTCAGAACCAGGGATGGGCGTCGTATATCGCTTCCTCCCTCCTGGGTTCGGGAGAGCGGCCTTATCATGACGGTGACGAGGCAGAGCCTGACACTGTTGACGGCATAAAGGCTGACCCTGGGGGCGGCGTTGGTGTCGGGGTGGATTTTGGTGGTGGGGACGAGGGCTGGAAGGCGGTGAAGGTCGAGACGGTAGAGTGCGAGGTTCCGATAAAGGTCTGGCCTGGTAATACGGCATTCAAGGCCTCGGATGTTGTGTTCACTGTCTAGTTTGTGTCACATTTTTACTTGTTCATAGGGCGGAGGATTCTGTGTATTTATATGCATTAAATTATAGACTTGGAACGCACAGTTGGTTACGATTACTGTCGCTGGGTGGCGGTCGATGATTATCAACACAATCCTTATGTCCTCCGAGAGCAATTCTTCACCCGTGCCGCAGGAAACAGGTTTGAATTCAGTCCATTTCCCCAACCCACTGCTTTACGACTGGCTCTCGCCTCGGTGGACCTAATCGTCAGTACATCTGACCAGTAGTTTACTCATCTTCCCCGAGGCTGACTGATATATATTATTATTGTAGTATATAAAGCATGTACTCGATAGACAATAATACTTCACTCGGTTACTCTAGAGCAACCCACCTGCTCAGCGGCGAACGAACACCTTGTGGCGGTGCTCACTGCGCGATTTCAAGGGGCAACCTTGGAGTATTCTTTCAACACAACCATCATCTAGAGCTGATCCAAATGGCATCCTCCAGTGACGACACCGCGACGTACAAGGGCGGCTGCCACTGCGGCAAGATTAGCTACTCGGTCGACGTCTCGCCGCCCCTCGACAAGGGGCACGAGGTGGTTGGCTGCAACTGCTCCATCTGCACGCGCAACGCGTACTTGCTCGTCCTTCTCAAAGAAGACGCGGTCAGGTTCCTTTCTGGTAAAGGCGAGGCTGTTGTGCGTGTTGCTTTTCTTTTGTTTCTATGAGTCGATCTCCTGTTTATCCGGGCTGACCATCGCCGTCTACAGCCATACACCTTTGGTCCCGCCCGCCTCGCGCACAACTTCTGCCCCACGTGTGGCACGAGTGTTTATGGCTCTTCTGTGAAGCCCGGCTACTACGAGGGTATTATCGCAATAAACGTAGGCTGATCGATATCATCGAACTGAATGATGAATGCGATGCACTGAATATCTTGATTTAGGTCCGCACGTTAGAAGACGTTGACCTGGATTCCTTGAAAGTTAAGACGTTGGATGGGAAGAGGCTAGTTCTTTGAGTCGGGACGAATTACGGACTGGAGAATTCAAATATCGTGTAGTATCTACCGTTTCTGTCGGCATATGTACTTATCACCCTCAACGACTTCCGTTTGATACGGGAATTCGCTGGCGCTTCGTATCGACCAATAAACACGTGGATGCCGACGGAAAAGCTCCCTGTCGTAAGATTAACATGGCTTGAGAGAATTGTGGCGCTGACACCGGCAGGTGCCGAGTGTCACGCGATTCCGATGGGTCAGTTTGCCCCTCACTGAATACCCACTCCTGAACTCCTTTTCACTCTGTCTACAGTTCAATATTCACCATCTCTTTCAGGCCTACAAACCATGAGCTAAGAGTTATAAGGCCTGATCCTCTCTGGATGGATTGAACGATTGCAGCTAGTCATCAGACCGACGATGCGTCGCACATCCCCCCATTGTACTAAGGCCAGGTAACTTAACCTACTGTAGGAGCAAGACTCGATACTGTTGAGCAGTGCTTGACTACATGGTTAGGAGGGGCCTGGTAAGGTTTCCGGTGAGGGGTCAGCGGTTCGGCTGTGAAGCTTCGCTGACAACTACCGCGACTTCACTTAACTCTTCACAATCATGTGGTTGAGCCCTGCTTAACAGTATCGAGTCCTGCTCCCACAGTAAGTTGGGTTACCCTGGCTGCAATGGGGCCACTGTCAGTTGAGCAACTCGAGCCTGGCCAGCTACTAGAGAGTCTCCTGAGGATGTGTAGGACTGACTGAGGCTCTACTACCCGCACTGCTGTGAAAGTTCAGTCCATTAACGGGACAGGACAGTCCTTTTGTTTCAAACTCGTTGAAGGTTTATGTTGAGTTCCCAAGTATTCGTGCAGGCCAAGCATAATTGTACAAATTTCAATGGTTCATTTCATCTTCGGTCGTCACCCTGTGCGAGTCTGATAGATAGATAACCATCAGCACTGACTTTATCAACAAAGCCTGAGGATGCCAATCATCAGATTCCTAGTCACCCTTCCTAAGCAACGCCACAGACTACAGTTGACAAAGTTGTGCACTCCAATAGCTGCGGAAAAAGATCATAAACCCATGGTAAAATCAGTGACACGATATGCACGTACAGCTGAAGGAAATACATAAAGTATCGATACAATATCAGTATAATGTAAAAGAACAGCTTCTCAAACTTCTTGTTCGTACGCATCCAGCCATGACATGGGCTGCTCCTCATCCTCCTCATCGTCATCCTTATCATCGTCCTTCTCCTCTTCGTGTATTAGAGGCAGCGGTTTAGGCGGTGTCGAGTCATTTTCTATGATGACCAGTGGCGCGCCCGTATCCATATCCTCTCCCTTATCGTCGAGAGTATACAACTGCGCCTCCTCCTTCTCGTCCAAATTCGGAATCCCATCAGCGTTCACAAATAGATCCTTCAGCGCGTCGTAGTTGATGCGCTTGCTGTACTTGGGATTCTTCTTGATGAGATTCCGCACACTTTCCGCCGTAGTAGCGCCAGAGGCGGACTCTGAGTCTCTTGGTTTGATTTTACGACGCTGTAACAAGGTAAGAAACAAGAACGAAAAGACCAGGACTCGAACGGACGCACTTTTCGGCTTTTCGGAACTCGCTCCGACGATTGGTCACCTTTCGCTGCAGATCATCCACTCAGCAAAAATGGCTTGCCAACGCGTCGAACGATCACCTACCTGCCAGTGCCTCCAGATAGTCTCGATTTATCTCAACCCAGACGCGCTCCTTGACCTTGACCTCCTCATCGGTAAGCAGAAATCTATCGAGCTCTTCCTCGTCTAACCCAGCTAACTCGTCTCCGACCTCAATCTCAGCCAGCCGTCGTTGCTCAGCTTCGTCCAGTGCCTCTGACAGTTGGGTACCTTGAGCGGTGGAAAGAAAAGTAGAGACCTCTTCAGCAACAGCCGTAGATACAGTGTCCTCTATCGGTGTCGCTTTGGGCATAGAAGAAGACGCGACAAGGGTAGAGTCAGAGGTGGCGGGATAATCTTCAGGTTCAGGAAGGAAAAGTGGAGGAGGTGCGGTGGAGGTGCCAGACAAAATACCAGCGTTAAGTAATGCGGGATCGATAGCAGGCGCAGGCGTTGATGTTGTTTCCAAGTTCAGCTCCGTTTCAAGCGTTTCCTGCTCTTCGTCGTCTGAATCCTCGCGTTTCCTTTTACCCTTCCGTTTCTTCTTCTTCTTCATCTTCTTGACCATCTCCTCACCTCCCTCCCTGGCAAGTCGCTCTTCCTCTTCCTTTTCCCGTCCCTTCGTGAAAGCAGGAGGATCAACTTCGGCTTCTAACCAAACACTCCTAAAGTCTCCAACAGTAAGCTCGCCACTCGGAGTATTCTTGAATTCCTCTAAGCGTTTCTTCAGCGTCGTGTCCGCAATCTTGACAACCTGAACAATCTCCTCCACGCTTCGTCGAAAGTTGTTCATACGGGCCGCCAGCAAAAGAGCCGCACCGCAGATACCGGCTGGCCGACGCCCTCGAGTCATCCAGTCCCGATCGAAGCGCTGTACGAGACGAACAGCATCAGTGGCAACCTTGTGCGTTTCGTCACCGAATTCCAGTAGGGCAGAGAATCGAGAAATGTAATGAGATGGATCGACGAGGGGAAGACGAAGGTTTAGGGTCTGGACGAGCTGGAGATATGTGTGGCCGAGTTCAAAGACGTTGACCTGTAAGTAATATGAGAATCAAGTAAAAATGGACAATGGCATACACACCTGAAGCAAGTCCGAGAAATCAATCAACATGTAATTCCGAGTCTCCTTCTGCCTGCACGCGACGTAGAGACACACAGCGACGACATTCATGCTCTTCCGGCCTTTAGTAAACTTGTGTTCCACAGCAAGCGTATACAGCCTCGTCGCAGCCAGACACACAGACTCGGACAGCCGGAGAATATTCGCAATACTCTGGATTTTCTTATTCGCTAAACGCCCAACGTCAATAGGAGGAGGAGAAACAAGAAAGGGAGAACCCATACCATTCGCGATAGTCTGCTCCCTGCTCTCCGAATTTCCCCTGTTGCCAAACGGGCCACTCATCCTCGCGTGTGCTGGATGTACACGATAAGGCCCAAAAAATCACGAAAAAAATGAAAAAGACGTACTGGATCCCATGGCCACGAAGGATCCTTGCACCATCGCCGCACCGTTGCTCGTCTCTCCGAAAACGACCTCATTCACGATAGTGTTCTCTTCGACCACAGTCCCACAGGCGACGCAGAATCCGTTCCCTGCAGCCGCATCGTATTCGATGACGGTGCCGCCGCACGTTATACAAGTGGGCTATACACTGTCAGAGGTTATCGACGACGACGGTGACGAGGAGCGTACCATATGATAATTTAAAACAAGGCGGGCGAAGAGCGATAATAATCACAAGTCCAGCGAGGTTACAGGTAGGTGCTGAAGGCTTGGGGAAACGGTCGTCGGAGGCCTCACATAAAGAAGTCGGAATGAGTCGTGATCGTGAGCCGCCAAGTTTGGACAGCGCTTCGATCAAGCTGGACAAGGTGCCTCCATTGACGTTTGTTCAACTTAGTTATCTCAATTCTATTGCGTATATCCAGTGGCTCGTATAAGTTAATAGATATGCTACTGTACAAACGTGAATGTCCCAGATGATGGTACGGATGCCAAAAGAAAGCAAAGCAAAAAATACACTAGTAGTGGCTCTACATACATCTACCGGTTGAGGAACCGAGAGAACGAATTCTGCACGGCCACCTTCTTCATAATCGTCGGTTCCGGTGCTGTGGAGAACGTCAGTCCAACCTCGATACAAGCCCAATGAAACAACGTACGATCCGTCAACCCCTCCTCCTTGACCTTGCGCTTAATACTGTCCATAACCTCCCCAACAGCAGACCGATCCAAGTCCCCGCGCGACTTCATCAAGCTCTCCACAAACGCGATATTCGGTCCATGTATGCGTGCGAATTCCCAGAACGACAGGAACGCCATGTCGCGGGATGCTTCAAGCAGAGCGAGGATCTTCTCCACCACGTCAAAGTAGTCCTCCAGCTCCTTCGCCGGTTTCAAAGTACTGAAGAACTGGAATGCTATTCGCACGTCGTCGCGCACTTGGTCCGTTGCTTCTGGCATCCGAAGTTTACCGGCATTCGCCAGACCGTTCAGGTATATAAGGAGGTAGGCGTCAAGGAGGTCCTCGATGAGGAGTTCTAGCAAGGAAGGATTGAGATAGGTTTGGTAGTCAGTCATGTAGTCGCGCATAGTTTCCACGATTTGTCGCATGATTCCGTCGTACCACGGTGGCTGGAAAAGATTCTTGGTCGCTGGCTTCAAGTCGTTGAAGATGATATCGATGAGCGTCTGCGTGCACTTCTTCGCGACATCCAAGTATCCATCAATCGCGTCGTTCAATCGCTCGTTGATTGGCACGCGATACTTTTCGTTGACCGCAGGCTCCAAACGCGCTAAGAGTACCTCCGTATAATCCGCCGACTTGATCTGGTCGTTCGCCAATGCAATGATGTACTCCACCAGCCCCGGTGCGACCTCTTCCGGATTGGATATCTGCTTCTTGTACTCCGCTTCGATGACCTTCACCCACTGGTCCTGTAACGACCGCATGACACGGTTTGTCTCATGCACAACGCGAGACAAGATAGCGCCCTGCCCGCTGTCCATTGCCAGGTCAATCTGCTGGTTGACCATTTGGAACAAGATCCCAGCTCCGCCCTGAGTGCCGTACAGACCATCGGCGTCGAGCTCCGGCGGGTCACGTCGCGCGGAGAACTCTTCAACCTCCGTCTTCATCAAGTTCGTTGACCATTCATCGAGTTTCTTGATGATCACATTCAAGTAATCCTCGATAAGGGACTGTTCTTTGCCGTCAAGAAGAGGTGGTTCAAGGAGTTCGGGTCGAATGCCAAGATCCTTCATGTCCGCCTTATAGGTCTTCAGCCAATCAAACAGACTGAGGAGGACGCTGGCGCCGGGCTCGGATGCGACCATATCCTTGATTGTAGCGTTTAGTGATTTATGATACGCTTTAATGTAATGCGCTTCGATGTCATAGTCGGGAGGGAAGCAGGGGACAACGTCGGACTGGATGCGGATGATATCTTGGTACATCCACTGCAGAGTATTGAGAAAGTTGACTGGATCTTCCTTGTTCTTCTCCCACGCAGCCTCGAATTTGTGCGCAACAGAGTCTGTTATTGCGCGCATGATTTTCGAGCGGTAGTGTTTGATGACACGGGCATTCGCTTGCATAGACTTGAACTTGGATGCCGCATCCATTTTGGCTGCTTTCTTGACTAGTCGAATAGCAATTGCCTGTCGAGATATTATGAGGTGCAGCACAGATGAAATGGAATATACATACCTTTTCGTCTTCCCGACCCTCTATCTCAGCAATTTTGATGAGGCGAACGACGACATCGGGGTATCCCGCGCGGACAATGTTAAGAACATTCTCCGCAAGTTGGGTGATGTACTCGTTGAATTGTTCAATGACAGTATTCAACTGTTCAAACCAGCGCGCCAGAATATTACGAGAATCAAGGGAGGCTTTCTTGGCCTGATGCATGGTCTGGTTGCGGAAGGATTCCAGCTGATTGAGGAGATAATGAATGACCAGAAGATTAGGCGCAGGTCCGACAACTTCCTGTCGGTCCGCCTCGAGTAACTGTTCGATGGTGGCAAGTTTCGCGTTCATTTCGAGCAGATTGTTCACCATATCTTCAGTCTGTTCAAAGTTGCGATGTACCATAGACACCTAGGAGGTATTCAGAACAACACATGGCAAGCAACGCAGTGGTACATACCCGGCTAATCTGGTCAAACGTGGAGACTCGGTTAGCGGGGTCGCTACACTGCCTGTCGACGGTGACCATCTCATCCTTGATAGCCTGTACATTTGTTCGAGTGCCCAGCAGCTTTCTGAGACCTTCCCGTGTCGCTTGGAGCTGCTCCTTGACACCGCTTTTCAGCCGGGCATCGATGGATGCCTTTTCCTTCTCTAGTTTCTTCCTATAAGCTGAGATTTTGACCAAGTCGTCGGGAGACTGGAGGTATTCGCCTATGGCCTGGGCGGCCGATGCGGGTGCTGCGGTCATGAAGGAAGGAAGGATAAAGTGAACAGCATTCAAGTCGATGGACAAAAGCAAGTCCGGATATGGCAAGGCACGTGCAGAATTCAAGCTTTCCATGCTACGCTCATGCTCGACTGTCGTTCGCCGTCGTTACCAGCCTGTTCTCCTTAGGAATTTATCCAGCACAGCCGAGGTGCAATACAAGGACTATGACGCCGTTATTGTCGGTGGTGGTCCTGCTGGACTTGCCCTTGCTGGCGCACTCGGTCCATATTGTTTCCAACTTTGATTTTCCAGTTATTCAAGGTTTTGTTAGGTTCAAGCCCGGCTGTACGCGACAGCCTTAAAATATCCTTGATTGAAGCTGGTGACCTGTCCAAAGTGCGCGACTGGTCCCCAGCATCAGGCGCGTTCTCCAACAGAGTCAGTTCTCTCACAAACGCGTCGCAAGCGTTTCTAAAAGGCAATGTCCATCAGTAAACCGCTGGATAGCTACACTAAGCCATAGACGTAGACATTGGCGCCTGGGCCCATGTTGAACAGGAGCGGACATGTCCCATTGAGGATATGGAGGTATCCTACTCAATATTTTTGGCGTTCATCTGCTCACTTTTATCAGGTTTGGGATGGAATCTCCGACGCAAGGATACAGTTCTCTGCCTCAGATCTCTCCCTTCCGTCGGATGTACAGGGCATGTCGCGCCTCACCGAAAACCTCAACCTCCAACGAGGTTTACTCCGGCATCTTGCAGACATTCCTTCTGTTCACATCTCGGACAAGACCAAGGTCACGTCCATTGTGCGCCAGGATGATGAATATGGAGGCTGGCCTTTACTTCATCTCGACGACGGCAGAGTGTTGAGAGCGCGACTACTCGTACGTGTTTAGTTCCAGAGCAGTCTCGATTAAGGCGGTCTTGAACTTTTTCCCCCCACAGATCGGGGCCGACGGTTTCAATTCACCTGTACGCAATTACGCGAAGATTGGCTCGTTTGGATGGTCGTACGACACACAAGCTATTGTCGCGACTCTCAATCACGCGCCCCGCGGTGCCTTCCAAGGTCCCAATACGACCGCTTACCAGCGATTTCTGCCGACAGGTCCAATCGCCTTCTTGCCATTATCACCTACATCCTCGTCACTTGTATGGTCTACAAAACCTGCATTAGCTGCCGCGATACTCGCTTCAGAACCGTCTGTTTTGCCGCGTATGATCAACGCGGCATTTCGTTTGCCAGATATTTCCATGCGGTATCTGCACAACCGCATTCTCGAAGCCCAACAGGCTGGAAACAGACTTTCCGGGGATCAAGTACGAGAGGAAATCGCGTGGCGAGAGTCGTCGCATGCTATCGACTCGGCCTCCGCGTATGCCTCTTCCCACGTAGAAGAGGGTGCGATTGAGAATTTGGGTATACCCCCAGAAGGTTCGGAGAGTTTGCCTCCTTTTGTGACTTCCACTCAGCCGGGAACACCTGCTTCATTCCCCTTGAGGTTCAATCATACGGAGAGCTATATCGGTGAAGGTTCTGGAGGCAGGACTGTTCTTGTTGGCGATGCGGCGCACACAGTGCACCCGCTTGCAGGTCAAGGACTAAACTTGGGTCTTGCAGACGTCGAATGCCTCGCCAAACATATCAACAATGCAGTTCTGAACGGTTCCGACATAGGTATATATATGATACACCTAGCACAACATTCTCAACTAACATCTTCCTCGCAGGTACTCGTACGGTCTTGTTGCCCTACACTCAAGACCGCTACTTTGAAAACCACAAGCTCATGTCGGTATTCGACAAATTGCACAAACTGTATAGTACATCGTTCGAGCCAGTCGTGCAAGTACGGTCCATGGGGCTAGAGGTCCTAAACGAGTTCGACACCCTCAAAGCTGCAATCATGATGAATGCAGGGTCTCAACCGTCGAAGAATACGGACATGCGGGCGACTGCCTTCGGGCTTGCAGGGAGTGCCTTCGAGGCTGCATCTGGGGTGAAGAAATTTGCTGATGTGGCGACGGGTGCTATTGGGGGTATGTTAATAAAGGGTATCCAGCAATGGGCGCAGAGGTCTCGTACACAGTGAACGTAATTAATGTACATGCTAACAATCAAAAGGTTTCTCCTTTTCCTTCTCCTCCAATACTACTTGCGTGATCTCTGAAGATACGGCCCGGAGACGTTCTGCCATGGCCTTGAAGACGTCCTGCAGGGGCGCCTTTTCGTCGATGGCCGTCTCTATGAAGACGTTCCGGAGCGTCGGCGGGAACTGTAGTGAAGGCTCCTTCTCTGGATATCGATCTGGGTTCAGGACTTGTTCCAGTTCGGCGTATAGTCGTCGAGACGGGCGCAGAGGCTTCATGTATAGATGCGTCAGCCCGGGCGCTTGTATCGTGATTCGTGAGAAGAGGTCTATGGGATAGTCGTCGAACTCTTCAAAGCGCAGATGCCGGAGACTGGGAAAGGTGGGTAGGCGGGAGTGAAGGGAAGGCAGGCAGAGGGGAAAGTCCCCGCATAAGCAAAGCTCCGCCAGACGTGGAAGTGTCAGCCCCGCCAAGACTTCCTTCCTACAGCACCCCCGGTGCGTTATACGCAGCGTGCGCAGCGTCGACGCGTTCATACGCAGCATATTGTCAAAGTTCAACGCGGTCCTGTCCTGTCAGAAATATAATATTACGCCACGCCATCATCTTGGGGAGGGAACCGCACACGCACGAACAATGTACGATTGGTCCAGACGACGTGGACCCGGGCCGTGTCCCGCTTATAATCCACGTCCACGTCCAGGTAGCGGATCTGCACGGATCGCGGCGGCGCGTTGATCACCGCGTTCAAGAACGCAGTCCACGCAGGCGTAGCGGAAGATTTGCAGCCAGATCTCGGGCGGGAAATACTGCGCGGACATGGACGTGGGGGAAGGGGGGATAGACAACAGCTATTCGCTTATATTTCAAATTCGAGCCTCCCTATGAGTCGGTCCCGTATACAAAAGGAGAAGAGGGTTATATTGAAGAGTGCTTGGAGGCGGGCTATCAAACTGAATCAATTGATCATCAAGGGCCGCGCGAGGAGCACAAAGTCGACGCCAGAAATGGGGGAGGACGCCACGAATGGAAATGTTTGCCTCGGAGACGCCGCATCCGCAGTATAAGCGATACAATATGATGTGGAATGCAGAGGTGCTTGATGTACGTGTAAGCTAAAGGTTACCATCGACTTCGGGACTCGGATCGACGCGTCTGTTGATCAGTCGTCCACTCAACGTAGTCTAATGACCGGCGTTCTTGAAAGTTTCACACGTTATCGGTAGTACTAGTACGCGCAGCCACTGATTCGCGCTGGCCAGAAAGCCCAGGCAAAGTCAATAAGGTTTGTATCATGGACTTGGGTTTATTATAAGAAATGCCTAGCGTAGAGAGCACATGGGGAGCGACGTTCTTTTCGAGTATGTCTCCCCGACATTACCGAGGCGTAGCCGTCGGCTTTGCTCCAGAGACCGATTTTTATCCAAGGTTCATTGATTTCGTTTAGCCCCATCTTATTTGACCTGTACGAGAAAAGGGCCCATCTGCCCACCTATTTTGGGGCTTCGCAGTTGGAATAGGTAGATGTGACCAACTTGAGGTCCTTCTATGGTCGTCCTCGGACACTTTGTATATAGCTGGCGCTTGCAGGAATTTACGGTCCAAATTTCGCTGCTCTTCGTCCTTTACGCTTTTTAACGATGGTGAAGATGGTCTGCCAGTTTCAGGAGGAAAAGTTTCAAAACCTGGTAATGACGGGCGAGTAAGCGGACCTGATTCATGAGCGCTGGCCGACATATGGTGTCTATAAGACGAGTGATGAGATGCAACCTTCTGCGGTACGTGCGACGACGTAGAATGAAAGTTGTAGTTTGAACTGTAGGCGGACGGTGCAAGATTTCCGTACTGCATTGGCAGCGAGAACGCGCCAGCCTGTTGCTCTCGGGATATATTTTGGCTCCAAACTATTGAATTTGAGAGGTATATGGCTACCTGACGGGCCTGCTTGCGAAGAGGCAGGTTTATGACTGCTACGCGAAACCTTATCCAGGGATACCCATTCTGAGGCGGGTCCTGTGAGCGGACGAGCGGGTTGAGGCGTCATAGACGACGTCACAGATGGCGTCTGATCCTGGAGGGCGCGATGAGCGGTAGGCAAGCGCGAGCCTGCCTGGCCATCGCGCGATATAGGATGAGAATACAAAGAAGTCCGCATTTGGCCATCGTTGGAATTATGATATTTTACGCTTGGGCGTATCGAAGTGGAAGCCTGCGGTGGTCCACCCATATGACTCTGGAATACATTGGATCCTCCCCGTTAATGAGCAGTAGTAGTGATATCCCGGTGTGTGGTGGCGGCGGAGGGAAGGTAGAAAGTCCGGATTGCATCCGGAGACTCCTTGTGAGCACGCTCGAGCTCTTGCGTACCGTTCATCAGAACATTTCCATCTTGTTCAGTCCTAGACAACTGGGAAAGAGCGGTCTGGGTAAAGGGGAAGTGAGTCTTCGCATGTTCATGAGTCGGTAGCGTATATGGGCTCGAAGGGAGCATGGTGCACGATAGAATGAAAGGGGAAGGACTGGAAAGAAGTACAGGTGATGACGATGCGCGTGGGGAGTATGGATGGCCATTAACTTCCGCGAACGAGGAGACAGAAGACCGAGAGGCAGTGCCAGCAGCAGTCGCTTGATAGTGGTGACGCGACTTTTTATTGACTCACAGCGGTTTCATCATCTCACAAATCGCAGCCAATGCCGGAGTAGCATCGTCTCTGGCACTCCATCCTAATGTCGTGCTCCTCCACATTGGCATGAACGATATGAATCGAAATACGGACGTCGGAAACTGCCCGGCTGGGAAGCCTCATCGACCAGATCTTCACAGCGAGCCCGGATGCTGTGGTTATCGTTGCCCAGATCATCATGTCGACGTCGAACACTAGTCTCAGTCCCGTATTGCCGATTACAATGCCGTAATTCCATCTGTTGTCGCTGCACGGCAGCTTGCGGGCAAGAAGGTGTTGGTGGTGAATATGGAGAACCTTCTTGCTGCGGGGGATATGACGGATACTTTGCATCCCAATGACCAAGGCTATGTCAAGATGGCAAACGCCTGGTCGGAGGGATTGCAGACTGCCAGTATTCTAGGCCTCTTCTGAGTAGCATCATCGAGTTTTTAGGTAGTGGGCTGTGGTCCTCTCTATGATTATGTTCAATTCGTTGTCACAGTCGCGAGAGCACGCTCATGGTGGTTGGATGACACTAGGACACGTGATAGGAGATAGTGATCGCGTTTCGATCGCGAACCATTCCGAATTGAGGCTTTCCTTTCCCCACCACCACGTTTTCACTATCATGTCTGCGTCTTCATTGGTTCTCAAAGCGCAGAAGAAAGCCTTAAGAAAATCTGTGACGACAACCTTGAAGACTTTATCCGCATCCTCAATCGAAGAGCAATGTATGCGGCGTCGCCCGAGTCACACCTACATCTCATCAATATTGTTCAGCCAACACCGTACGAGACCGAATCCTCGCACTGCCTTCCTTCCGTCAATGTAGGACTGTGAGCTGCTATCTCAGCATGCCGTCTGGAGAACTCGACACGTCTTCTCTCGTTAGGGAGATCCTCAATCTCGGTTAGTAGTACTCATTTGTATTAGTATTCCATTCCACTGATACCATGTTACTAGGCAAGCACCTTTACGTGCCTAAAATTGACGCTTCTTCACTCGGGGAAAGCAAAATGAATCTTCTCAGGATACACGACCATGCTGATTTGGACACCATCCCGAAGGGACTGTGGGGTATCCCAGATCCTTCCGATACATGGAATGGTGTCGCAAGACAGAACGGTATGGTGTGATATTCAAACCAAGGAGTCAGATCTCTGACACGCATATAAGCTCTCGAGGTGGACTTGGATCTTATTTTGGTACCAGGTCAAAGCTACGCACGTGGGCCAGAGCAGGGAGGCTGAATCTCTGTAGGTGTGGCCTTTGATCATTCCCGCTCCCGGTTAGGACATGGGAAAGGATATTACGATCGTTTTATTACTTCTTACACTGCGTCTGGACGTCCAAAACCTCTCCTCGGTATGTTTCTCCAACAATTATCATCAGTTCTTTGACTCCTGGTCACTGATGAACGATGAACAGTCGCACTGTCGTTGCGAGAGCAGTTTCTCGGCGTGAACGAGGTTCCGGTTGGAGAGACTGACTGGAAGATGGATGTAATAGTAACTCCAGATACAATTGTTGATTCGTGAAGCGAGCGGATTTTAGACGTTCAACCGTCGAACCAGGAACGTCCCGGTACTCTGGCCAAAGTCGCAACTAGCTATGCCATGTGGAATAGTAGGGAGAACTACGAACCTTGACCTGTGTTCTTGTACTCTGGCCAAAGTCGCAACTATGTGCGCTACCTCGATAAAATATTCTGGGAAAGAAAGCTACAGATTACAATGTGACATACGTATACGCATCAATAAGAATATATAAATAATCAGCTCTATAAAAAATGTACTAGCAATGAAGGAAATCTATGGTGGTGATTAAAAGGACGAGGTAGAGTAGTCGACAAGATTCTTTCCATTATTAGTTAGTGTCAGACTGTGTGATAATGTGACTGTGATGTATCTATCAGTCGAATGTTAGTGTATTCGCGCATTCAACGAGGTCCCA
>QLPD01000069.1:0-16020 GCA_003314085.1 Hymenopellis raphanipes
AGCGCAGTCGAAAATAAAACAACTGCGTACAATGTGAGGATGAAAAGTAAGTAACCGCCGTTTTCCCTTGTCTTTCCATTTCTGACAAGTCATATAGAACGCGTTGCTTTTCCCTTGGTCGCCTGTTCAGATAGTCGGGCATCGCCTGATGTGCGCGGCAGTAAGGACATCGTCCTGGTCTCGCTGAAGTCGTGTCTCGTCACGACTTGTAACTGAATGGGTCCCTTGGGTGGGTAAATCGAAGCTGCCTAGAACGTATGAGTGGGGTGTACACTGATAAGCCATTGGTAATGTTTCTCTTTACTCCGAATTCGGTGTCGCTCACGATTCTCTAGGTTCTATTCACTGGAATAAGTAAGCCCGGTAGTCTATGGGGTTTACCTCCCTTACGGCTATCTGGAGTTGATGTCGCGGTTACACTTTGTGTTCTGCGAGGAGCGCAGTCGGTTTTTTATGCTCAGAAGAAGAAAATAGGCCCAGCAGTCGATGGGGTTGACTTCCCTTTCGACTGTCTGGAGTCGATGTCGCGGATACACTTTGTGTTCTGCGAGGAGCGCAGTCGAAAGTCGTTTGCTATAATGTGAGGATGAGCCATATACGACAAACTCTGGGCAGACACACGGCTGGCGAAGCAGTGAGTGGACTAGGATGATGTCCCAGATCTAGAGTACGTTCTGAAGCCTCCGCGCTCGTATTATACTAATGTCTGATTACAGATACCGGCGGGACGAGGATTTCAATATCGATGAATTCTGTAGGCGTATCGACAGTTTCAACGAAAAAGAAACGCGGGAATTTGGAGTCACGTTGGCGGGAATGACGCCCTACGACTATCTGTATTCTTCTCTGCACTTGGCTTGACTTATCATGATCATGCTTCCAGGTTCACTTGTAGACATCTACCTCTTGGATGGATCTGTTTTCTTGTCAAGTCCTCGTCGTTTCATGAGCGAAATCTATGAATCTCAAGGACTTTGTGGTGCTGCTCAAGCCAGGCATGTCGTCCGCACTGTCCTCTGAGCAAGAAATCGACTTCTCAGACTTACAGGTTCCCTTTAGAATGTCTAGTTCTGGCCGGGATCTGTTTTCTCGTCAAGGCGTCATCTTTCCTTTCGCGAGGGTGGAGAGAAGGACGTATCTTCCTTCTCAACTTTTATTGAGGCTTTGAGACTGCTCGTGCAGGGCTTTGGCATTGTGACGGGCTGGCAGGTATGTTTTCTTTCTCTTCTTGACTCCGACTGACCGTCCGTGTAGACTTTCATGAAATCTGTTTTCCCCTCTTCAATCGACGGCGACCTCTTGCGGTTGGTCCACCTTTCCACTGGCTTCCGTGTAATCCAACGCTCGTCCTTTCACTGTTGGCGACGTCTGCAATGCTTCTGCCCAAATCATCTCCGTAACAAACGGTGCTGCTGGCAAGACTGAAGGCAACGTTTCCCGCGACAGCAAGTCAGTCGTCGAAGGGATCTCTGCCTTTCGTGGCCCCTTCAGCGATTATGAGAACGCCTTTGACACCACCGACGAGTCTGACTACATCGTCAAGTAGCGGAGGGATGCCGCCGTCGGTGTCCTTCGATCGAAGGACCCGTTCTAGTGGGATGATGAGACCAAACCTCTGGTGGCTGGTACTTCCCTGATTCCCGCCAGGCCGTACCCAATCTCCTTCAAGGACGAGACGTCGTACGGCGAACTGGTTGTCATCGGCAACACCTTCATTCGCAAAACTTTAAACAGTTGGTCAAAGCTGGGTCTGACCACTTCCATCTGCCACGGAAACCCTGTTCGACCATATGTTCAGCGTCGCGGCAAGACGGACGACCCTATGTATCTGCTGCCCAACGACGGCTACGCCATGACCAGTGCTTTCGAGGGGCCCTTGACCCACGAGCCGCGGCGATTTCAGCCTCATCCACAACGACCTGTACATGTACTTCTCGTGCTACGCGTCTCTGATACGATGACCCATGGGCTCTGGAGTAGTGCTGCACGAGGCGCTACGTCGAGAATGTTGTGTCTCAAGGTCATCCAGAACGTGTCAACTCGTCAGTTCTTTGAATATTTTCTTGTTTCTCTCTGACTCTTTGCAGGTATAATGTTTCCTTCGTCGACATGGTCTTACTCGGCGAACTAAGTGTTACGCTCTGTCACATTGGAATGCGCGACGGTAATACGGTCGTCAAGGTGGAGGAGACCTTCAACATCCGAGCCGAAAAGGTTTTGGATGCTACGGCGGGTCCACCCCTGTCTATGCTTCACCGGACAGGGCTCTCAAGAACCTGGCATGGGTATGGAGCTCTACAACACTTCACCTACTGCCCGCGCGATCTGGGATGGCGCTGACGCTCACCTGAGTGTCCTCTATGGGTTCTCGATAGTCGAGATCGTCAAGGATAACCCAAAGGAAAAGACCATCCATTTTGGTGGCATCACAGGTCAAGCCATTCATATACGGTACATGGACATGAGATACGACACCACGGTAACATCAAGAACCTACCTCTCTTCGCCAATATCGATGTCCGCACCCCCAAGTACACATTCAGCCATCCCGACGGTCTCCTCTATGCTACTTCGTGATCTCAGATCATCACCGGCAAGTTGCCTTTGAAGACCTACGCAGCAAAGGATATATCCAACGTGACTGCACTTTCGCTGGTCACTCTCTCGGCGAGTACGCGGCTCTCGCTCCATGGGGGATAGCTTCCCAGTCGCTTCCCTCGTCTACATCGTCTTTTACCTCAGTCTCATCCTGCAGCGCGCGGTTCAGCGTGACGTTCAGAACCGCGTTGTGCGCCGTGAAGCTAAGTCGTATCTCGAGGACTGTCACGGACAACGCTTTTCGCGCGACAACGTCGAGGTCTGATTCGGTGTCTTCCCCTTTGAATTCTCTAATTTATGTCTGACTAATTAGGGACAACTATAAGTTTGCGCTGCAGACGATGACCGACGTCTTGAACTATCTATATCTATCTCAAGGAGGTAAATTTTGAAGAGCTCTTTCCTGATCCACATGCTTATGTGCGGTTTAGTTGGCCGTCAAGTTCATCGACGCTCCTGTACCGCGTTGACTGCTGGATCATCTTTAGAAATTCTTCAAGAAAGTAAATTCGCTGACCGCACGGTCTGGTGATATCTTTAACGGCATTTTTCAAGTTCGCGCCTGGAACCCGCCATTGTTCCAAAGTTCAATTAGGATTTCCGTGTTACGGGCGCGGTAGAGATACGATGGACTAGGTTATGGCGAGACGACTTCACCCTAAACATTTGACTTGGGCAGACTTTGCAGCTTCACTTTCTTCAGATTCGTTCTAAGGTCAAAACTTCCACACCCTCGAGACGGACACGTCATCGCCTTAGAATTCCATCTCAATGGCCCACGGGAGATCTGGATTAAGACGGTTTGGGATATAGCCGTTGGGGACTCACTGCTCTCGTTCCTTTCCCCACTTCAACCCCGACAGTAGCACCACTACGTCGACGACGACGTCCCTGTACGCTACGATTCTTTGCCTTGGCAAAACAACTACGTGGAAAGTAAGTGCGTTCGACGGCTTCCCAATTCCGCTCTCACAACGCACATTCAGGGACTGTTGGCCTGTCTGAAGTCTCTGGGTCTCCGTGTCCGCGTTGTCGTATTCACAAGGCAGACATGGGGGAAATAGGGCTTGTGAAGGATATGAAAAGATGGGACCAGCTTGAGCGAGTGGATGATGCACGCCGGCGAGAGACTATCGAGAAGGCACGTCGTCACATTTTCCTTGAGAGCAAAGGAGTGGGCAGTTCTGCTGTGGAGGATTTGCTTATGAGTCATTCTGCAAGGCCGATACGAGTAAGTTCCTTTCATTTCAAGCAAGAGAGGCTGACTCGTGGCTAGAATGCCTTCTTCGAGTTTTACCCCCAAGATCAGCGTCAGACGCACGTACACACCAACTACTTTCAACTCTTCAAAAGTGATTCGCTTCTTGAATGGTTCATTGGCGTCTTGAAGCAGCGCTTTGTTCATCTTATCCGGATTCTCCATGCGCTCGGCGAGACCGTACTTCGAGAGTTCGGCGCGCGATTTTCCCTTTGGCTGGTCATCCATTCGCAAGTTACCCAATAATGCGTCTGAGATGGAGCAATTTGCAGCCCGCGACTATGAGAACCTTCTTTTGGTATGTACCGAGGCCCTTCTGAGTATGAAACCATCTGATAATGCCTCATAGTGCTGCAGTCCATGCTTTGGACATCTTATTACAACCGCCGAAGCCAACCGGAACGTCTTGAACTTGCTGTGGGCTTGTGCAACCGGGAGCCGTGGCACATCTAAGTGTTCAAGCGGATGCTCGCCTCCACATGCTCGACGTTGCGACTCGGAGGCTTGGTGATGAGATGCGAATATGCTCGCGACACATTTGTCCCCTGATGAAGACCACGGAGACTCCGACAGCCGTGGCTGCCAAGGATAGCGCGGACGCGTAACCGTATCTGGATGATAATGATGATGAAGGACCCTAATCCTACGACGACTCATCCGACACTATGATCGGAACTGGGCCCGAATTCGCTTCAAGAAAGATGGGGGATATACAATCTTGCCGATCCTATGGCTTCGCTGGTTCGATTTGGATACGAAGGCTCCTGGCGGTTTCACCAAGCGGAGGCTTCACCGACTTTCTTTCCGTCGCGCTGATAACGCAGATGCATTTGGTTTCGCCAGTCCTCATAGTGTGCTTCGCGCTCTTCATGTTCTCGCGAGGTTTTCCGGTCGGCAGGTGTCAAATGGCTTTTCTGAGGATACCATGACGCGTCGTACAGGAGAACTGGCAGACGAGTTTGATTACCAGCACTACTACGCGAATCAGTAAGCTTTTCGTCCCACTTAGGTTCTCTCAATACTGATTGTCGTACCAGCTTCGTTGACCATGATATGTTCATGCGATTCACCGGATGGGCATCGGGCCTCGAGCAACATACATCGCCACAAAGTTACTTCGTGACGACATCGAAAATGTGTATAGCGCCTGGGATACAAACGACAGCTGGTGAGGATGAAGAGAAAGGCACAGGGAAGGGAAAAGGCAAAGCTACCCAGGAGGAGACCGAGGAAGACAGGGAGAGGGACGTGTTCAATCTCAGATTGGGAGACATTCGAGATTCTTGGCGGGAGTGGATCAGATGACGAGGCGGAAGATTGATAGAGTAAGTTTTCACAAATATATTCTTACCGAGTTCTCACTTGAATCGCAGCATTTTGTACTCTACCATATGTGAAGAAATCGTACTGATCAAAATTTCTAGGACTGTGAACCCAAGATAGAGTAAGGTACATAAATGAAGACTGGTATGATTTAGGTCTAGATACCGGGTAAGTCCAATCCAAGATTCAGAAACTCGGGCTTACCACTTTGCTAGCAAGATACGCTTTGTATCTGACTGACGACGTCGCCACAACGTGCCTTTTCCAATGGTAGTGGATCATGGGGCGGTGGTTGATGCGGCAAAGCTCACATGCGTAACGAGAGTACGCGTCAGGGTGCGCCTTGGGGGAGTGGTTGGAGAAGATGGGACGGTAAGTTTTTTGAAGAGAGTATTGTGTCTCGTACTGGACGGCTCTGGTGATTTTGAGCAACTCTGGGAAGAAAGGTAGGAGTGAGCGTACCGGTTGCGGGTCAGCCGCAGATAACGATCGTAATGATTGGGATTGTCCGAGTCGCCGTAGGCGTTGGCGATGGCGTCGAACAGGTCCATAACGTCCGACTCCGAAGACTGCGATGGCGAGGAGCGACATGAGCGCGGTGATAGGTAGCGCGGGAAGGTTGCAGGCATGAATTCAGGCGAGTTGCGGTAACGAGTGATTGCCGAAGGTGCACGAGTACGTGGTTCCACAGTATTTTCAAAAGGAAGGAAGGAAAAAGACGACAGTGCTCTCGTAAGTATTGCTCAGATCAAAACAATTGACTACTCACCCAATCCCCTTGCCTAGCACGAGAGATCCGTCCCCGAATCCATCCAATAACGTCGACGAGCCGTTGGCCGCGGTAGAAGGCGGGCATGGGTGGAAGTGGCGGCGGGAAAGAAAAGAGTCTAGTCTTGAGGTTAGGGTTTCGGCGTCGGTCGATATTGACGATTAGCTCAACGATGCACATGACGCATCGTGGCAGCACCTACATGTAGAGAACGGTCGTGACGCGTTAGCGGATAGTCCGCGACGCGTAGACGGCTCTTGGGGGTGTGGCGGCACGCCTAGTAACGGTTATTTAGATTGTTGGGCTGACCACCCATATATAGCGCTTTAATCGACAATTTATTCTCAGTTTTACTACCAATTCAAGGTATAGTAGTAGTAGTAATATTCAAGGTCTATACAGGCATCAGTAAGTTAACAAATAAATTGTCGCCTTTTCAGGCTTTCTCGACTTGTTTTACCCGATATTTTGGGACGTACAAGCCGAAAACTAACCCTTCGTTATGTTCTAACAATTCGCAGTCAGTCCAAGGAAAATCCGTTGTAAATCTCACCCCCATACCGAATCTGTGTCTTCTCAATCGTTCCGGAACCGTTATCGGATGGCCTGCTCGAGAAACGGGGTCGTGACCCGCAGTGAACACGTCAAAAGAAACGCGACCCACTCGGATTTGATGAAGATCCAGATCTGAACAAATCCAATTGTGAATTCCGTGGGTTCAAATAATGCACCATTCAATGGTTCAACTTTAAAAGTTCAACATCCTAGGCAGGAACGTCGAGCAAGGAAGGCGACAACAGCGCGAGGCGAGTACGAGTACTCCCGATTACCTCGTCTTCATCACTCATGCCGATACCGCGCCCTCCCGACTTGCCACCACAGAAAAATCCCGCAAGTGCAGCGACAAAGCGAACGGCGGAGAAAAAGGGCGAAATCTTCACTCTCAATTCAACGCTAAACGATCTGTAGGAATGAATATGACTTTTAGAAAAGGACGCCACATAATGAACTAGAACACCAGTCGGCCAAGTTCGCTCCATTTGGATCTTGATGCCGATCTGGATCTGAGGGAGTTAGTTGCAAAGTGCGCGGTCTCGGCTAAGGCCATGGTACGTCACGTTTTGAACCATCTTCGAAAGTTCAACATACCAACTAGGAAATAACGAAGAATAAGCGCAAGAGCTGCCAGCGCAGAGGGATACGACTTACCGGTACCTCCAGTTTACAATGCCCTCCGTCTTTATCGCGCCCAACGCCGCGTACAGTCCAGCATCAACGCTCGACAACCACCAAGTCCACGCTCGCCTTTATGCCGTCAGAAGCAGCGCGAATAGACGTCTACAATATTAATGTTAGGCCAATCAACGTTCGACTGACAGCATTCCTGACACTATCCTAGGTCCGACGACAAATCAAATCAGTCACCGCGACGACGCCACACTATAATTTCAGCCAGCAAGTGTGCTCCATTCGGACTGCAGAGTGGCTCGGATCCACAAGGCCATACATCAGTCCCGCAGTATTCTCTAGAACCGAAACGAAGGCACTTTACCTTTACTGGCGGCATGTTCAAAAGTTGAACATGACGGTTTAGGAAATTATGAGGGACTTTCGCCCAGGCCAAGCTCAAAGGAGGTGGCGGCGGCGTCGCCCTAAGGAGATATACGCAGAGATAAATCGGAAAACTCGATATATTGAGTGAAGATCACAAATTGAAGTTGAAGATCACGTTGAAATGCGCACCTTTTTGCCAAAGAAAAAAGCCGGTCCGGCGAGGACAACACACGTCGTTGTCCATCAGTGTTCCGGTTCCAGGGACGACGACGAACGATTCCCCAACGCGATTATGAAGGTAGGCGGCACAACCGCGTGAAGCTATTCAAAGACAATCAAGTTGAATATCCCAGGCAACAAAGGGATCAATGACACACCCCAGATCCTTGTAAATGGCAATAATCTGCCTCAAATCGCGTCAAAAGTGAGCCCCAAATCGAAGAGAATAACGCACTTTTTCCCAAAATCAAAAGCCTGCCGGGCGAGGGCACCTACGCCTCCCGAATCTCGTTAAATCGTTCCTGTGGAATTCCTGAACTCGTCAGTTGAAGCATCTCCCGGGATTTAAGCACTGCTCCGTCGCAGAACGCGTCGATTTAAAACTCGAGGTCGAAGAAGATGATGGTAAGAGGAGAACATTGATCGGCCACTTTTGGACTGGGACGTGATCATGATCGACTTGCTTTCTCCCATCACGTCTAATTCATGTCGCGTTGAATCTCGATGCGTGTCGCGCTTATCGCCATGGTTACGGTCCCCTTGAACGAATCAGCTTTGAACCTGTACGCGAACTAGACAGGTACTACCTGGACCGATTTCTCCCCTTCAAAAATCTGACCCGGATCTGGACGAGTTGAGCGAGGCAAAAGATGAACACGACGACGACGTACCTATGCTGCTGCTGTGACATCCTCTTGTGTCTCCCATCCTACTTCCCGACTCCCCAAAATGTGAGCTCGGATATGGACGAGCTGAACTACTACCGCGCACTGGAATCTTGACCTCGTTAACTCACTTTTGTTCGTTTAGCTCTTCTAACCTGAGGTAAGTTCTGAAGACGAAACTTTGACAACTGGACTGTCAGTGCATTGGCCGCCTGGACATGGATGAAGTGGTTGCTCACCCGCCTCCTCGCTGACCTTGTGCGAGTCTGAAACCGGTTCTGAAGGACTTGAGCGTGTGTCTTTTTGCCAGATTGACTGTTTGAAGCTGCGAAAACGAGGACTGCGAGAAGCTCGCAACGAACCGATTCCTGGTTGCTATTTCGAGGATCCCTTTTCAGCACGAAGGTTGTGAAGACCGTAGTGAATCGTACCGTTCCTCGCGAGGACCGTCTACACCATGACACTTTAGTGGATGGGCGGGAAGGTAATCATACCGTTTCGTTGTTCAAGTCGTTCTTGACAAAGGCGAACAGTGACGGCGTGGTGGTGGGAAAACAAAGGTTGACGGCAATTCCGTGCCATGTACATATGACACCAAACACGGCAATATTTCGCGTTTCCAGGGTTCACACCGCGGTTCTTCAGACCCCGAACGACCTGTCGCATGTCGATTCTATTTCACAGGTTGTGCTCGATGACAATATCCGTTCATTCTTTGTACTGGGATTGATTTTCCGAAGCGAATGATACCCACAAGTACGGGGTTGAATGACGAGCACAGGAAACTACATGCCTTATCCAAGAACGTCCGTACGATGTATGATTTTGTGGACTTCTGTTCATGAAAACTATCTCATTTTCCAACGAGGTGTTGACAAAGTTTGTTCGAGTGGAGTACAGCTTCCGATTTTTGTTCGTAGAGTATGCCAGCTACTTATTTTACGACTAAAAGAAATTTCTGAGACGGGAGAGGTCGTCATTGCAGAGATATTTAATCTCGAGTGAACGAGCAGTTGAGTACGCGCGCTACACAGCCACAAGCGCGCTTCTCTTATCTCCTCCATCCATCGCGTCAAAAAAACACCAAAGACCACCCAGCTCCCTCCCCCACCAGCTGCTCCATCGATCTCCTTCCCACCATTGATCAGCACAAGACGCTCAATGTGCAACACAAATTCCTGCAGGCGCGCATGGGGAGAGACGAGCGGACGGATCTGCTGTCGCACGTCGTGCGGAACGGCGTCAACGATTACTGGGAACGGTTCCAAATGCCATAGTATGTCGTTGTTCTTTTTAGATACCCCAGCTTATACGCAGGACAGCATGACGAGCAAAGAAACAGCCAACATGGACGCCCAGCACGTCCTCAGCGCCATCGACCAGCTGATATGCCTCAATGGCTGGGTCGCCGCCCTATGTCCCACTCTTACGCGACCATTTGGCCAAAACAGTACGACGACCTCGTTCGCGAGGGCCAGCTATACTACATTGCCATCATCATCCACTCGGCAGACCATTTCCTCGTCGACCAGCTTGCTGTGATAGTCCAGATGGCCAAACGCCTCGGAACCAACAACATTTTCGTCTCCATGCTCGACTACGACTCTACAAACTCGACGGAAACCCTAACAGACTTGTGCGAGGCCGTCTTGATTCCGCTTGGTGTGCCGTTTAGGATAAGGCGGGTTCCAGGTATGACAGAGGTGGAGCCGTCTCGAGGCTCATATGAGGAATCTCGCGTTGGATCGGTTGAGGGAGTTGCAGGTGAAACGACAGATCGAGTTTCACAGGGTCATCTGTTGAAGGGCTTTACTTGACCATTACGGTTAGTTTTGCTAACGAGGCCGCTATGGTCTGCGGGATGGACTGGGCAGATCATAATGGATTCTTCATCTTTTCCGATAGGTATGTCGGCTCATGTGTCGGCCGCACGTAGCTAATATTTTTGTTAGCGAGGCGATCAATTCAGACAATCCAAATCCTCGAGCAAGTCGGACGCCGTTCCTCCACGCGACCAGAATAGTGCTTCTCGATACGCCCCACACCTCCCTTTCCAAGTGTTCTGCTGCGAGGCAGGCACTCATATCGTCGATCCCGCCCAATCATACTACAAAGGCATACACTATCGCGCTGGGACAAATTTCCACAATCTCAGCAGAGCAGAAAGTGCACCTGTTCGAGACGCGGAATCTCCATGTCTGGATAGCAGTCAGGCGTGGTTTTGTCGCGATCTCTGGATTCGTAGCGCGCGCGACGCCATGGAGGAAGTCGACTTGGAACACAGCGTCAAGAACGGTCGACGGGACCTCCATCTCGTCGAGGTCGCTGCGCGAGACCCGTTGATGATGGAAGCGCGGGATGCGCCGGCACAGGTGAAGCCTGGAGGTGAACGGGAGGACGTGAACCCGCGACAGGCGCAGCCTGCTGACCCAGATGCGAATGCGGGGTCGGATTACGATGCCATGTCGGACGAGGAGGCTGGCGAGGTGGAACCGCTCCCCGAGGACAATGCGCGCTTGTCCATCCCCAACTCGGTGTTCCGCCCCGCACGAATATTGATCAATCCTCGGTGCCCGACTACCTATGCGGGTGTCAGTCATACACAGCTCGCGCTAGATTTGTTTGGGGATGGAGATGGGCATGGGAGCTCGATGGCAGGCAAGTATGTGCTCGATGATTGGGAAGGGGCTCCAGAGAGCTTTGTGTGCCAGGAGCAGAGGTACGCTGATCGTTTTTCGAGACTTTTATTGTTACTCATCGTTCTGCAGATCAACAGGTGGGCGCAAGGCCACAAAAACGCAGCGGCGGCTGGGTTTCTCGATTCACGATGAGCTGCAGAAGCTTGCATAGGCGAGCTGTATATACTTTATTAATGAGGACCGGGTGGACACTACGTATAGATGTATGGTACGACCGCTAAACTATCCTGGAGTACTTTCTGGGTGGGCGGGCAAGGGTTCAATGAACCGTTGATCTGTCGCTTTCTTTACAGCTTGCGGGGGGTGATGGAGCATGTACTACAGCTACAGCGGTCAACTTAAGTACGTGTGCGGTATTCATGGCGAGCATGTTCGAATGATTCTCAATGTTGGGTTGTCTTCTGTGGCCAGTAACGCGAGCAAGGAAGCAGGACACCGTGCCCCTGGTGTTCTGGAAATCATTCAAAATCCTTGTAGAACATCCAAGTTGTTGTGTATATAGGATGGAGAGTTACATGCGAACATGTTACTCTAACGTCGCATTGTACTACTGATATTGGGATCTTCACCGGCGACATTTCCAACAATCAGGATTACTAGCATCTTACTATTATCAACATCGAACACTACGGTATCGATACACAGATAGAAACCTTCGCAGCGCAATCTCCTACCAGCGTATTGTCTTAGCTTTCGCCGCCTCGTTCGTATGACGAGAAGACGAAATCATTGCCTTCGCACTGGCCACAGTTGCCACGGCAGCACCCGTATGTCATGCTCTCACAGAAGAAGCTAACTACGAATCAGCTTACGCCCGCTAGGGGATTATTGGTTGCAAAAAAAATCAAGGACTGCATCCGGAGACCCAGCGCCGGCTCACGACGAAGTGTTTCCAGTAAAGGCCGCCGAGGTTATCATTCAATGGTGCAAAGATCTGTAAAGAGGGGGTCAGTAAGGCATTAGACGGGGAGGTGAGCTGACGTACCAAACAGCACTACGATTAGTACACGCATGTAACTACTTAGGTTGGATACAATTAAATCCTCGTTGCGTCTACTAGTACGTAGGTAGATTGCTTGTCCTCGACGAATCCGATATACTGCCTCTGGTCGAACAGTCAGTCAGAGATAAATCAAACTCGCAAAAAGGACAACATACCTTCTTCATACGTCTCCCGAATCCTACACGGGTAGCAATGGATTAGACACACCGAGTCAAACGGTTGGCAAGAGTGAACTTACTTCACGGCAGGTTCATGACGACCTGGAGTGTCCCGAGCAGCATGGCGTCGTCCTCGAGTATATCAGGTTCAAGTAAAGCAAGCAAAGATCTGCGATAGAACATCAACACTCGGACGACATTGAAGTACTAAGAAACAAGCTTACATGTCGCGTTTTCTCTTTAATGACCTGCGCGAGAGATGTTAGAGAAAAGACATGTTCGTCAAGTATACGGACAACATACCAGTAAGGCTTCAAACCCGAGCGAAACACGGCCATGGTCATTGAGATCCTGCACCGAGAAATGTATCAGACCAGAGGAATTCGGACCTCTAGCTCGGCGTCAAAGGTTCCAGGTCCAGTCCAAGGTCGTCGATTCCATCAGCAGCCGGCACGTAACCAAACTGTTTCACCAGCGCGAAGCCCAGTGACAAGTGTCGGATCCAAGGTGTCGACAACTATTGTTGGTCAAGTGAGTCGCGATGCGACGCGGCATTGGCCGTACCGCGAGTTCGTATTCTACAGAAGGTATCAATCAATATTTGGTCAGTAGTCAAGCAAACAAACAGACTTACAGTTGGGAAGGAATATAGAAACATCTGTAAACCTCAATTAGTAGAGTTCCGTGAAACCAAGTGTGTTGAAGACCCACCAGTTGATGCATTTGTTCGTGGTTCAACATGGCGAACGTCGGGGCGTATCCGTAAGGTAAGCGTCCTGTAGCACGATTATGAGCGGTCTACGTCGTCCGAACACAAACTTGACGACAGCGAAAGTCGACTCAGACGTATGGTCCAGGGCATGTCTAGAATCGACGTCAGTAAATAGAACGAAGAAGGCAAAGTGACATACCTCTCGACTTCAAAATCCGGACCATGTCCTTATCGTCGTGACCTCGTCGGTTGACGAGGCTCGAGTCAAACAGAACTACAACCAAAGTAGGCGAGAAAATAACTAGGAAGAAGATGGGAAGCTTACATTTCTCCCGCGCTGTCAATCTGTTGGTGGACGACGTCCGAGATAACGACAACGTGCAGCAGACCGCGTCCTTGACCGACTTTGATTCGTGGATTCTGTAGGCAAACGTGCTGTCAGAAAACAATATGGTGAACAAAGTGGATGATAACAGACATACATTCTGTGTTTCCTCGTCTCGTGCGAGGTTGTGGTCCAGCGGTCGATAGCTATCTTGTCCAGCATGCCCAGAGCAAAAATCGGCCCTTGGAGTGTAGCGTGAAGCGAAGAGACGGCGGAGCTAGATCGACGAGAAGCTAATCGAGACAGTTAGTAAAACTCACAGTCTAAGGTAACCATCAGGACACACAGAACAGTCGAAGATTGGCTTCAGCCTCCCGTAGCAAAAGCACGCTGCCACTGGGGACTGTTAACAGTTGGCGGGCACGTAACCAAAGGCTTGGCGCACCGGCGCGTATCCCAGTGTCGTGTCCAAACCCTATTGTCAAGTTCTCTCAATAACGGTTTGAATGAGAATATAGGAACACTCACCAGCGAAATGGACAGCCGTCGTATATCCCCGACTGAGACATAGTCAAGAAAGTGTTCAGGAAGATAAGGACAACGTTAACTCACAGATATGGAGGGAGGTAAAGTCCTTGTTCATAGGGCTCGCTAGGGGGCTGGATGAACACAAAGCAAGATAGCCCATGATAAGAACAACCTACTGGCCCAATGTCCGCAAGGTCAACAGCACGAACTGGCGGTTTCGGCGGAGCGCGCCGTATCCTTGAAGCAGTCCAAACAAGTACACGATCCACATTTAGAAGGACGCACATGAGTGCGACCTTAATCGTTCGAAGTGTCCGGAGTTGGTCGGGCTTCTGGTTTCCAAGACGAACGAGTCAGTTAACATGCAAGAATGCCAGACAAATCGCGTACCTTTGAGGTTCAGACACCAGACCTTCCTTCGTCGTCGTGAGCGCACTCGCACGTCCACAATCGCAAAATGCTTGAAGGAGACTTAATTCGCAAGTGATGGGAGTAAATAAAGGAGTCTTACATGACTACTCGAGAGCCTCATTCGCGACTAGAGCCGTCTCTAGGTCCAGTGGTCGGAGGTGAAAGAAGTCAAGAACTGGACGTGTACTATCAGCGGTTTAGGTTGTGACAAGTTTAAGTAGACGGGAAATGGGAGCAAGGGGAAACGGCGTACCGTGGAGTGGCAGTGAGAGTAGTCCAGGACGAAACACGAAGGCCTTGAGGGTCCCTAGCGCAGAATGAGTACATGGAAAAGCATGAGGAACGTCAACACACGAAGCAGTCTCAAGGACACGTCGGACGGTCAGCCCCAACTCATACTCATACTCATACTGGCACAGCGTGCACAGATGGCGGAGAAGGTGTCAAAAGTCATACTAAGGCGCCGTCAATGAGAGGTTGAGAGTCGATTGTTGCGGTGGCCAAGTGGGTAGGAAAGCGGTCGATGAGGATGGAGAATATTTCTGGTGGCTCTTAGACAGGTACAGAATGCGACCTACCTTGGACATCCGGATACGGATATCCGGCCTTCCGGATTAAGTAAACTTTCTGCCGAGGTGAAACCTATCGGAAATAGTTGCAAAATGTTATATTTTCCGTATGTTTTACCTTTGGTGAAATGTGACAGATATTCAGGGTTTTGGCCCACTTTACGCTGCCATGAAATGCAATGAATACACCATGTTTTGGACACATGTCCGGTGCATGGAAACGAGTGAGAATTGCAAGGTTTTCGGCTTGTTTCAGCTTTACCGAAACGGTCATGAAACGTTGACTTTTGAGTCAAATGAATTGATGTGAAATTTGAAGGCAGTTTCTGTGATGCTAAATGCAATGCCAAGCATGGTGTTTCTCACACAAGTCCGCGCGCGGAAAATACAGAGAAAATTTAACGTTTTGGCACGCTTTCGGGAATGCTGAATTGGTACACAAAGCTACTATTTCTGATATACTTTCGCTTCATTTCTGCTTAACTGACTGATAGCATCTTCGCCAGGTTTTCAACCCGTTTCAGACAGTGAGACGGGGTGCAATCCCCGTAGTGTAAAGACTGTCCCTTGTGATGAAAGCGCGCATGAGTAAATTGCGCCACATTGCGACAAAGTTCTTCTGGAGTTCCCAGAGAATGCCGTCAAAAGAACGCAGAGGATACCAGTGCGTAACTCTTGGAGCGAGGACTTGACCCAAAGGAAGTGCGCCGTAAAGAAAATATATGACCCGCAACAACTATGGGCGCTGGTGCGCACTCGGTCTATGCTGTTAAACAAATAAGGTTGACTTGTATTGATGATCATGCTCACCGCTGTACAGGTCGTGTAGCAACTGTCCCAGCTGGAACGTTGAACGGTGATAACGTTAGTTTGGTATGTCCTGTATTGATGTTCCGGATATAGATCATCGTAATCGATAGATGTCGGGCGCAGACTTTGATTTACGACGCAGCGCAATGGAGTAAAAACGGGCGATAGCGAGGTAGGAAATAATTAGATACTCTGGAATGCGTGGATCCCAAGGTTAAGCGAGTCCAATCCAAGCGAGGTCAAAACTGCGAGCAAGAAGCAAACGACATTGCCTTGGTCACCTATATAAGGGCAAAAATCTCTCAGCAGCGTGCATTTTGCCCATCACCGCCGGTGTCTCTACAGCCCAGGCATCCCCACAGAGTAGCAGGCACACGACTGGAAAAGGCAAGCCCCCGATGCTGACTCAGCTACCCAAC